>VYYJ01001472.1:0-30521 GCA_021029165.1 Cyphoderus albinus | reverse complement strand
AGACAGGATATCCCAATACGGTGATGGTCGAAACAAAACAAACATAAACATAAAATATAGTCAAAACATAAAAACAAACGCCAGAGCAGAGCGATAGGGATTGTTTTCAGTCGTCAGCTTGCTTTGTTACTTTGAATTGAATTAACATGAAGCCAATATTCAGCGTTGGTAGTTAATAATAGTAAATAAACACAATTACCAACTCAGTCAATGGACACTTGACCTGTCAAAGCTCATAGTAAAATAATTTACGTGACAACGTAAATAATCTCCAAACATTTAAAATGGTCGTTTAACCATGCTTGCTTGCTCCCTTACCTCTTTTATTTAGAGGATAAAGTGGACATTTTAAAGCTTGCGTCACCAACGTTCAGAAGGGCATTTTTGATGCATTTGATGGTATGAGAGGGTTTTTGGGTGTGGCATATTTTTTAATTCAGTCATTTTTAATTTATATCTGGTGTTTGGGTTGAGATCGGAGTGCACAGGCCGATGAAAAGATTTGAGATACGAAAATGCATTTTTCTATGGTGTATGGCTTTATCTGTATCGGTAGTATACTTTAACGTGGGCATTTTTTTAAATGTAATTATTTAATTTAATTACATGGCGTTACCAACGTTAAAAGGGCATTTGTGCTTAACTCTGTCGATAACCTCCTTTATATGAAAAAATATTAAATTGTAGTAAAGTAATGTCATTTTCATCTTGAAGCTTACATCAACATCTCTCATAATGTAAATGCTATGCTAATGTTACAAAATATAAAACATTAAACTACATTAAAATTTTTGAATCTCAGGCTGCCATTTGTCCCTCTAATTAAAAATTTCTGTATCACAGTCACCTATTGAGTTGTTTTACACACCGGTATTGGTGTATTAACTCTCATCTTTACGCAAAACGACAAGACACACCTAAAGAGAATTATTTACTTAATCGCTGACGTCGTTTCTACTCTTTGTTTTCAGCCAAAACGTCATCGTAACATCCTCTTCTTCACGACTATTTTTAGACAAATCCATTTTCATCCACTCCCACCAGAAAATTTTGGTTTAAGTTTTATTGTCCAATGTTTCTAGCAACTCTGAGAATGGCGTCGGAATCCTGTGAAGCAATCAAAGAATTATATTTATATTTGGATTAAATCATTATACGGAGAATCACAAAGCTTAATTCTATTAATCAGTCAACCGTTCAAGGTTATTTGGAATTTGCAGAAGTAATGAAAGAATAAATGAAAGTTGCATGCTTACGCACATTTATCTATTTTAATTGTTAGAAGGAAAACCAAGAAACATTTTGAATTGCGTGAATCACGCTTCATCTATTCAAATGAAGGTAAGTGTTTATTTACAATGAAGTTCCGTATTTATTAAAACCGCAATCCCATTTAAAGAATTTATTTAAATGATGGGGAAGAGACGTAATTGTGTAAAAAAAACTTAATCCAAATAACTTAACTAACGCAGCAAACTTAGGTTAAACTTACTTCCTTTCATCCTCTGAATGTAACCGTCACTTTGAGGGCTTTGTTCACATCTTTCCTCAGCTTTAAGCTCGGTAGACTTCAAGTAAGTCATTAAGACGACTAAAAAGACAACTTTGGGGAATAGGTGGATGGACATTATGAACTTCTTTTATCGTACTCAATTTTATGACACCTGTAAATATGCACAAAAAAGAAAATTAAATTCTGGAAGAAACTGAAAAACTTACAAACTGAGGCAGAGAAAGAATTACCAAAAAAAAAAAATTTTATGAAGAGTAATATGTTCGATTCCAATCCGTGACTTATTGCGAAATGAGCAAAAACAAAAAAGCGACTGTCACTAAACAGATATACAAAATTACAAACTCGCTGTACTTTGACAATTATACGTTTATTATAATTACTTCTTTAAAGGTACAAGGGATCGCTTTTTTCAACTGTATCGAAAGTCTTAATTCAAAAGTACAAGGCTATTAGAGAGGATGACAAAAGTGGCACCTCAAAACTCAAAATATCTTTCTACATAGAGCCGTGCTGAATAATAACATTCACTACTTTTAAATTGAAATTGCACTTTTTATTATTTTAAAGGGCTCTCTCACTCGTTGTAGAGACTAATTTATCTACCCACTGACCAAAATAATTGTTAGCTAATATGAATGCAAAGTAACGAAACATTATATTCTACGCAGTCCAGTGTGTGTAGTTTGTCAAAAGAAATGCTACTCTATTCAGTCAAACATTTTACTTTTATTCTATACAAACAATTTTTTTGCAGCAGCGTTACCTTACATGTACTAGTATAGTAATCGATGTCGAAAATACAACATGGGCTTGTATGGCGCTAGTTATTTGTGCTACACGTAACAATAATTTACTTTTCCTAATCTTTGTAGAGCTAATGGTTGAAAGATGTTTATTTTATTGTTGAAGACAAGGTAAGTAATAGGGCCAAATAAGAAAAGGCGACGCAAATCTTCAAACCTATTGATAACACAATAGAATATAAACAAAACAGCAAGAGTTGGGATGTGGATGTCTGTACGCGGTGACCGAGTGACCAACCACTCTGTGCCACGATATAAACATTACTGCTGACAGGTTACTACTTCATTTCATTGTGCATACACTGTATCGACGTGCGACTCCAAATAATTTACAAAATGAAAACTCATAAAAGGTAAGAACGCACAAAGGATAGAATACAGTCAATTAATCGGCGAAGCGAAATACCGCTTTCGTCATGTTAGTTGACCTGGTCATGCAGAACATATTTGGGGGCGTAGTCATACATAATAAAAGTAATTTTTAAATGTTCTGTTACTTTTTTACTGTTATTGTTATCAAGTAAATGTCTTTGCCAATGTTGATGCTGGACGAAATTATTTTCAATGTCTTATTTTTAAAGGGTACTGATTCCAATTTACTGCACAGTCAAGGCATGACATTTTCCACCTAACTTTTTTCTACATAACAATTTTGGTAAATTACACATCTCAGCCAGTCTGGCAGCCCTATTTTTAACATAGACGTTTGATAAGTAGTAATTTTCAAAATCAACTCCGCACAACTAAACAAGTGTCAGATAAAAATTGTTCTATAAAGCATAGATTTACCGCACAACATAAAACAATAAACAATTTAGTATATTCTAAATGGAATCTTTAATTATGATCAGAATTTAGTTCAACCAGAGAAGGTGGAAATTCTCTTAAATAAAAAAGGATTTAAGTAGACAATGTCATGGGTGGAAGATCTGGTTTCGTAGAAAACAGTCTATGTAGAAAATGTCATATAGAAAAACGTTAGATAGAAACTCGAAGAAAGAAGAAGATACTTACTAAGAACAAACTGCCTACGAGGTACAACATTCATGCTCAATAATGATATTTACATAAAATAGCTTCTTAATATAAATCAAGGGATAAATAAACAAATAACAAATATAGTTATGCTCTGTTGACCTCTCTTATCATTGTTTTTCTCTACAATTTTACATGCATTGCGCTTAACCAAGGTTGTGCGCAACTGTTTGATTTCGTTACTTAAATGAATGAGTAGCAGCAACTATATTGACCTACTCACTGTCAAAGGTTAGGATAGAGAGGCGAGCCTAGTCAGTCAGTTCGGACTTGCAAAACTTATAAATAAATGCGAGTATCCAAAGAAATTTTGTTATATAGCCTAAACGATTCTCAATTAATATTATGACATGTGTGTATTTAAGTATATGTTACGGCTATAACTATTACGCACGATATAATGTAGTAAATAAAAATTGTGAAATTAAGCATTTTTGAGGTGAACCAATAATAGACAAATAAAAATAAAAAAGTAAATAATTAATAATATTAAAACTATTAATAAATTCAGTTTTTAAAACTTGAGCATCGCTTACCTTTTATATTGAAGATCACAGGCCTGACAGATTATGTTCGTTCGCTTATGAAAATTCTATTATCTGTGTTTAATAAAACTGACGAAGTACTCAACCGAATGATTTGATAGCACCGCTGAATAAATATTAGTCTAGAAAATTTAAAATTATCACTAATGAGTGACACAGACACAACAACAAACTAAAATGATCCACAGGTTGAAAAAAGATAGTGTAGTAAATTGAGGCGGATCGTTACGGGTCACAAAAATGGTGAAACAAAAAGTCGTGTATACAATCCAGTATCTAGTAATCCAGCTACAATCTAAACCAAAGCAGATTTCCTTTGACTAAAATATAAAACAAGTAGTAATACGTTCTTGCTATTTTTACGACAGCATGACAAGAATAACTTGTTTCCTTTCAAAAAACTCCCACGGTACATTTTGTGATAAAAACAAGTCAGGCTAGGCCCCCATTAAAATGCATAATAAAAATGTTTTATATTTATAATAGAAATATATGACCATGAGCGTTTGCATGAATTCTGCTTATGTTAGGTTTAGATAGGTTACGCTGGTCACATTTTGCAATACCTGTTCCGTGAGTTTACAAATATTCCCAGAGAGAGGATGCTTCTTACTTTAAGCTCTCGACATTTTAATTGTAACGCAGACATATTTTGTACAAGACAGGACATTGAAAGAATGTCAATGTCAAGGAAGGTGACGTACATAATTGTAATCATCCATATACAATTACAGATTTAACACCTATCAGAGATTAAAAATGCTTCTATATCCAAATTGCAAGTAGATGGAAAATGAAAAGCATTATTTTAAAAGTAAAGATGAAACAACAACAATGAACGAAACAACTTGAAAAAAGAAATACCTACCAGAAACCCTGAAATAAAAACCCTGTCAAGTGAGTTGGACATACTGTACAAAAAAACAGGCAATAATTGCATAATATTGAAAATGTTTTTAGTCAGGATATTTACAGAATGTCTAAAAAGTTGTTTGTGAAATAAAGCACAACTGGAGACTTGTTATTGAAGTGTGTTGTTACCAATTAAATAACTTACCTTACAAAACATTTCTCATTTAACTCATTCGAAACTTGTTTTAATGGTAAATATTCATTCAGCTATAACGTTGTGCTAACCCATAATACGTCCCAAAAATGTTTCATCCAGGTTGACCGCTTTGATGAATTTATGTACGATAAATCAAAAGACAACACAAACTTAAAAGAAAATGGTTGGTAATGAATGATTAATCATTAATGAATATGGAAACTCAGAAGAGTATTAAATACATTTAATAGCAACTTTATTCACAGCTCATATGGAAGTTAAATACATCACAATTGCTACACCACATTCAATTAATTAATTAATAATAAGTACATACATTGCATAATTGTTTACGTACATTTATAATACAAATTCATACAATCGACTTTGTATTGACGACTCTGTCTTGTGGTAGCATGATGATCATCGTATGACATTTTCATCTCTGAGTAGTGTAACTTTCACCGTTACATTAGTGAATATTACAGGAACACTGAGTTTTTGCAGCATTATGTAATTGCACTAATTCATACGTCATTATTTTCATTGATAGTATGCACACACTTGGGTATTCTCAAATTTTAAATTTCGTACAGATTTGTGTCGTCAATAAATTGTTAAAAGCTAAATATTTTTGACATGACTAACTATTATTTATTCATGATTTTATTAAAAGTTATAATGCTATTTCTCACCCGCAGACCAAGAATAGTTTAAAATGCAACTAGTTCCTGATCGATTGGTTGATGATTATGGAGCTAGTTACCATATATTTTGCCACCTACCCCAGCTTGATTAATTTGACATTACGCTGAGTAATGATGAAATGGATAAACTTTGTACAACACGTGAAATACAGACCAACAATTTTCTATTGCACTAATTTTACTAAAACAACATTTTTTCAGTTGGATGGATTTACATTCAATGTTATGTACTGTACAATGTTATATTAGTAATAGCTGATCTGTTGATGACTGTAATGACTAGTTTTTTTTTGTTTTTTAAAGATTTTTCAAAAATACGTTTTTAATTTTTTATTTGAATTTTTGTAAGTTTTTAAACTTTTTATTATTTTTTTATGCTTTTTATTTTAGAAACGGGTATGATCATTTTTTATTATTTTTGTTTGATTAAGCAAATTGAAGCAATTAGACTGTACAATACGATGAGATCCAATGCAAATGCTTTTGCAAAAATGTCATAGTCGTCAATGTAAAATGTCCGAGTCAGTGTCCGTTGTGAATGTTGTCCTTATTATTCCATATATAATATAGAATTCCCATAGGTTAAAATTTGAGCAATAATCTATAAAAAGTGAGAATCCACTTTTTTGGTCAAAACTGTACGAAACAACAACAACAATGTTGTGGTGACGAATGTATAATGAATGAATGGCACATACCTTTCTTTTTGCTCGACAATTACCGCGATATTTTAATAAGACGAGTAGTAAACCTTATCAATACACACTTATTATTACTTACGTGAACCTATCCTAGTAATTCTTCAGTTTAAATTTTAAATTTAATGTTACGTAATAGAAGGTCAAAAGGTCACAGTCTACATCTCGTACATCGTCATTATATTACTAGACTACGCAGTTAAATTATCAATATCTGTATCATTATTAATACGAGGTTTGTCTGATAAAATAACAATGATTAGCTGCAATTGGGTGGAGTTAACTCGGAAGAAATTTTTCATTATTCTTGATCGTTTAAAATAAAAATTATTGTATCTTTAAATAAGAGAAAAAATAAAGTATCATTTCACTGAAAAGTTGCCGATGAAAGGAGACGTTGATTTACAGCCGGAAAATCTCAACGTTGAAGATTTACTATTAAAAACACTAACAAAGCCTTATTGAGATAGCTTTCACCGACAACACAGATCTAAGTTTCCCAGTGTTTGTAATTATAAATACATGTATAATAAGCGTCGTGGTATATTGCCCTAATTCTTCAAGATTGAACCATGTATACAGTTTCTGATTGACTAAATATAAGAATTTTATGATTATTCAATGATAGTGCTAAACTGAACGACTGACGAATGCAGTCTTGTAGCCAGCAACACTAAGAATTTAAAAAGAATCTTTTATATCGATTTCTGTTTTGTGCTTGTTTGAGAAAGGCATCTGCTTCTTGTCAAAAGAAAGAGAAAGCATTGATGGGTTGTCCACAAAGATAATCAATCACCTATAACATCTACATAACTCTATTCTAGATTCGATTCAACATTCTAATTGACTGCTACTCAGTTTTTAATTGTACTTTGTGCTACAATTACAGGTATTAATTATATAGTTAGTCGGACTTTGAGAATGATATTACTTCAAACATTGTCAGAAGAGAGAAAGTGAATTGGATTGATGCACACTTTTGTCAAATAATGTTACACTAGTCTTATTCTTTAGTCTTACACCTTTCTAAATAAACCTAAATAACCTAAAGCAACTGGAGTTGGTTTAACGGTAAAACTGCAAACTTGAAAGAAAGAGAAACCAAAAGCAACTGGAATGATTCTGTCACTCACTTTTATGGACTGTAATATGCATACTGCATACCAGCGGAGTTTTAAAATGGAAACTCAATGTGCAATGACAACACATTTTGGCACGTACTTTAATATGTAACATGTAACATTAATATTTCTTCCGGTAAAAGCACCTTACTGCATTTCAATAGTTTTATGTGTAACTTTAGAAAATATTGTGACGACATAAAACGATGAAAATAGAAAGAGGAAAATAAAGATTTTTACGATGAAAACTTCGAACTTTTTTACTGTTTATTGATTTTTGATTGTACGACAAAACTCTATAGGTTGATGAGTTGATGTATTCAGAGAAATTGAAAGTTTTTTTAAGACCCCATGCCTGTCAGAGTAAAACATTGAGTTTTGCTTATTTTAAAATAATTTCGAAATATTTTAGACACATACAGCTTAAGTTTATCACACAGCCAGTTTTCTTTAAATAACAATAAATGGAATTAAAAATTGGAAGGATTTTCTCTAGGCAGTCGGCTATGTTGTAATGTCTGGTAAACACGATAAAATGTCATTTTATTATTATCGATGATGAATGAATGAATGAATGCTGAATGCATAACAGATAAATATTATGCGAGTTTTCAGTTTTCAAAACTTCTTTATCGACATGATATCTCAAATTAATTCTGAAGAAAACTATGAATATTTGAAAAACCGCATGGTTGACCATGTGCTGACGTGCTGAGAGCACGGAGATAAGTGCTTAACTAGTTATTAGTGGGATTTTTTTCAAAATTAATTAATCTGCCGATATAATTTTAATAACAAGACGTAACGATATAGAAATTTCCTTGAACAGTACTTACTACTTCATCTTGTCAATCTCAAGAGCACAAAGAGTCATGATGCAAATTTTATGCTGATGGATGAGCTGAGCTGAATTTTATTCAGAAAATTATTTTTCATCAGAACACAAGATCACTGAAAGTGCAGCAGGTACACATATTTTTCTCCTAATACAGTAATGTCGTATATGCTTATTTATTTCATAGTAATTATAAGTATGTAACAAGAGCAAATCTGTTGAATTGTACCATTCAGGCTTGCTACCAACTAGTAGGATTCTTTGTTTCATGAATACTATCAATTCTACGGATTATTGAGAAAAGCTAGTAGTAGTCATAATTATTTTATTTGCATAAGTACGTATCTATGTGCCAATCTGGAGTCTGGATCTTGAACAATGTCCCCCTGTCACCATACATTCTAACTGCCTAAGAAATGACTTTCTCAAATTAATTCCTAACCGTAACACTTACACCTACTTTTTACATCAGGTACTTCACAAATATGTGTTGAGACTTGGAGAGCTGTCACCTCAAAATTCAAATTCACACGTGCAGATATATCAGTGTAGTATGTTTCATTCGGTAACTGCATACTACACCTTGACCTTACTTTTCACTCGTACACAATAATTATGACCTTAAAATAACGGAACCAAAAAGTCCTTTTAATTCGCAAAGTACGAATCCTTTCTGTTGTAAGTGTTGAAACTAGAGAAAATAAAAACGTAACTCCAAATTCTGATTTTACTTGCTCAAAATATTAAAAAGTAACACAGAGAAGCCAATCCCTTTTTACTTGGCATTTGAAGGACTAAACGGTCACTGGAAGGCACGATGTGGTCAGCATCCTTCATACAATGATAACTCAATCTACTTTAGACTATGAGCTCGACAGAATTGTCTGACAACAAAGTAATAACCCGGAACACGAAATCTAGATTTGATCTACTAAATCCTCTGTTAAACAAATGTCTACATTTCTTATCGAAAAATGATTGCCTCGATAAAAATCGTTTCAGTGAGTGCCGAGAAAGTGGTCGCTGACAATTGTGAAAAGATGCACTCCAAATCAGATGAATTTGAAATTAATCTGTAGGTATCTCAGTTCTCACTTGAACCACTGGTAGATTTTTGTTTCGCATTAAAGGCACTGCTGCGAAAAATTCTGAAGTGCCCTTTTTAAAAATCAAAAGCCTCAAATGAATCATTCTAGAAAAATCCATAAATATTTTCTGATTTAAATTCTTTCTCCGCTGTAACAGTTTAGTCCGATCTTTGGCAATTATAATGAATTATCATACTGTCTAAAAATAGCAGAGTAGTAGCAGTCCACCAAAGTCCTTCAGAGGTTTCTTTTTGTTGTTTAAAAAAGTGAAAGTCATCATATTGTGTGTATGTATATAATTTGTATTTTTAAAACGTAAAATCTCAGGCCAATGATTGATCATTATTTTTTCATTTTGTTTACTGCTCGTCATTCTTCATCAGTAAATAACAGACGATCGTCACAGAAGAGTCAGGTAAGCTCTCTAAAATATGCATAGTAGTACATTAGTAAATTTTCTCTTTGCTTCCATTCCGAAAAGTAAACATTTCTTGTTGTTCTTCATTGTGTGCATAGAAAATGGAATCTGTTTGCTTCGAAACTTTGCTACACTATTGTGTTCGTTGTATGTGTGTATCTGGTAGATCAGGACAGTTTACTTCAGGACAAACAGAAGAAACAATTATTAATTGGTTCGGTTTTGATTCACTGAACATACACAGTAATTCTGTTTATTCCGTCTTGTGTCAAACAGTCATTCAGTCAAATTGTTTTTGGAGAAAGCAATAAAAAGCAATTATTATATTGGTAGAAAAAATGTCAATTTACAACTTACCAGCATTGCATTGTAGCGGATCTCACCGAAGAATACTTCTAAGACGACCACCACGATGCTTCAATTCTAGTACAAAGTACAACACTAACCGCCTTCTAGCTAATTTCTACTTGATACATTGGTAAGAGGTATAACCTTAACAAATATTTATCTTTTATACATTATTTTTACTCCTTTTTATTCAAGAGAGGAATCAAGTATCAATATCAAATGCACTACTTATACAAATGTGAATTTAGTGATTGATACAGTGTAGCAACGTTATCTGCTTAACTTTACGCTCCTTTCGCGACGTGTTGAACCATATTAGTCCAAAAGGAAGGAATTGGAGTAATTTCTTACTTAATGGGGATTTTGTTTGTCTTAATTTTAACAATACACGATATTGTTTTTGCATCATCATCTTGTCTTTCCCAAAAGAGCCACTGATGAACAGTGAAGAAACTTGTGAAGAAACAAACTTTCTTCTTAATACAATCTTTGCTTGTACGCGCATATCATCAACTGAAACTCTTATTTTTTATACAGATGCTTTTTTAAACAGCATTATTGAATTGTATCTTTTGTCATACAATTCATTGCTGTCACAATGTCACTTTTACAGCCGTAGAACGCTCCGCGACATTTAATGAAACTTTTAGTCTTTTTACAGACAAAAGTGCCTCCCCTGTTTGCGGATCCGGTAAGATTTATTTTTTTTCCTTATGTGGCAAATCGCCTATTTTAACTGGTTATTGCAACTAATCATATCGTTAATACATTAATTTTTAAATATCTAAATCAACCGTGATGACTGTTATAAATCTTTCTTGTACATAAACTAGATATTTCACATTTGAACGCACTCGTACTTTTATAAGACAATCCGGTAAATAAATCATGTCTGAAATGTTTCCTACGGACAAGAAATCTTTTATCTGTAATTTGTAATCAGCATAGGAAGTTGATTTATTTGGCTTGGAATTGCAAGGAAAAACCATTCGAGTTTTTTAAAATCACAATCACATCAACGCTCTTGGTTTGTTGTTTAATCATTTGGACGAAAGCAGAGTGAGACATTGAGATAGATAGTTGATTCTTGTTTGCTTAATTTTACATAATTATTTTGTAAACTACTCTACGTAATCTAAGCTTATCCGCGCAATAATCAAAGACACAGATAGAGCACATTCAGTCAAGTTTATATTTCGCAAGTCGAACGTAAAAATTGCAACAAGAATGTTATGAACACAAAACCACTAGCCAATATAAAACCAATGAATGAAAATGAACTCGCTAGCCTAGGAACTAGCCAATGCAAATATTCTGCACTAACATTAATATGAAAAACCGAAACTATATGAAACCACAATATTCAAATCCAAATGCAAGGAAAAGTGAGAACCGATAACTACCAAGAATGTGTTTAAATTGACCGAATGAGGCACACCTGCGAGTTTCAGTAATGCTACATGAGTAAAAAGGCTTAGTTTTTATGCAAGCCATCCATATCTAATAAACAAGTTTATGCACCGGATTCTGTCTTATGTTACCAACAAGGTTCCATTTCAAGTCAGATACACCTCAAACTACATCTTAATACCTATTTATTGTTAAATTCTCACATTATTATCCAAATAAACTACTCTACCTAAATATTACACATGTAGTCTCTCTGGTGAAAGGTGAATACAGATTGCACAAGTTCTTTATTGATAATAATAACACATTTATCTGATTTCAAATGTAGGAAGAACAAATCGCGTTTGTATGTAAACCCTGCTGTCGCCTCCAATTCTGATTTTTTGTTTCGTTTCCAGATATTTGACCCTTGAAAATGGGTCTGCTAACGGATCTTGTGTGGTTTAGAATAAGGTACAATTGTCGATTGGAATCTGATGCAGAATTCACTTAGCCACAGAAGAATCATTTCACATGTACCTCTAAACCCAATTAATTAGTCACCTTTAACAAGCTAGGTGGGTTTTCAATTTTATATCCGTGATTAGGCGATTCTCCTTCCTTAAAAAGTGTCAGTTTTGGTTTTGTATAAGTTTATGTGCGACAGGAAGCAGTACTAAAGAAATACTGCCATCTTTACTTAATTTTTCGAGCACAAATTTTGGACCAGGGTTTGAAGAGAAGAAAGTCACTATTTTAAGCAAGTAATAAGTACAAGAATTTGTCGTAATATTACAGTTGATTTCGCTGAAGTATTATTGAAATGTTAGTTAGTAATAATTAATATTATAACATTTTAGATACCGTTTAGCTGTACATTAGAGTATATAATTATATGTATCTACTACATATGTGTAGTGTATTTTATTTTATACATTTTTCACCTATGAATAATTAGTTTAATAAATCCGTCTATTTTCAAAGTCTACAGTTTATTTCTGTCACATTTACAGTTACTTTTTTGGCTATCCTTCGAAGACACAAAAATGAGTTTTTAAGCAACTTTTGTTTGTATTCACTGTGCTTCACTTGAATGTTCAAATTTTCACTATCCGTACTTGGTACACTTACCCTTAAGTACAATCCAGATAAATATGTTTGCTTGCGTTTGCAAAATTTGCAGAGATCATAAATTAAAGTGCAGGGATCTTAATGGTAGTAGCTAACTGCCTGCTTACCCATTCTACACAGTTTAATAAAGGGAAATGGGAATCTTTGAGAATGACGAGATATGAGAATATATGTATTCATGTGTTACACTGATTTTTTCATAAGTGCTGCTTAGAGTAGATTTGTAAAATACGCCTTCATCTTATAATAACTTTCTAGCATCGATATCAAGCTTTTCGGATTCTCAGGTTGAGTTACTCAACTTTGAATAGAATTATTTAGTTGGGAAGTACTCCCATTAAATATTCCATTAAATAGCCTAGATGATTCATTTAGAATAAGAATGTAAATACGAATAACAATGATCATTATTGTAGTAGTGTTATGTACTATACTTAGCAAAAATGTCAAAATCACAAACAAAGTTGAGTTTTCTGAGATTTCAGTGGGCTTTGACCTTACTCATCATGAAAGTCTGTATCGTATGATTTCACAGAGAAAACCGTCCTCTCAAAGACGTTTTTTGTGTTGTGGAAATGTTGGTGAACTCTTTTATTTCTCCGAGTACTCACCTTTTGTGGACATGTTGTGTTCGTTTTCATTTATATGATCGTTTAAAGTTTGTTGAATGATTCATCTTGGTTTTTACCCCTTTCGTGGACTTTGTGTCCTCGAATACAAGAAACATTTTGTTTGCAAGAATCACTCGATTTTCAGATTTGGGTAACCTTAAATTTGTGTAAGTATTTAGGCCGGTAAATACAATGTCGTTTTCAAAATATATATTTATGTAAGGAACCGTATTTAGTTCTTAACTCCAGACAAAATCGAAAGTGTACGTGACGAGAGGCACCATTTCGTGGCGAAAACTCGTTCTTTCTCTTCTTTTAATTTCTGACTGTAGAAGTTTCAGAGAAGTGATCAGCTATCAAATACTTGTTAGAGACGATAACAATGAACATCATCACAATTCCTATTAGAGTATACAAGTGAGCATGAGAAAGGGGTTATCATTAGATAAAATATATTAATTAGTAATAAAATTCTATCACCTTTGATGGTTGATGATATACACTTATGTAACAAAATCTGGAGACTATTGATTGTATACTTGTCATTATATACAATAATAAGCTCCAGTGTCTGCAGAATTTTACCGCTCCATCGCCACACCCAAACTTTTGTTTGTGTACCTTTGTACAACGCTTTCCCCTTCCATTTTCTGCCATGAAACTTTCACAAATAACAAGCATGAAAGCTCAATATTGCTACTTTTCATGATACTTTCTAACTTTATCTCGATTTAAAATACACTATGTCTCCTGAGAATTGTAAAACGTAATTTATGCAAACCTACTACAAAGATTAAACCTTATATCTCACAAAGCGATTGATTTAATTGTGAGACTTTATCGTGCACATCATCAATTATCATTATTAACAATTAAATAATATTGCATTGCTTGAGATGATGTTCTGGTAAGCAATCAAGTGATGCGTCGGAACAGTCGTTTTTACTTATAGCTAAGTGATTGAATATTCTTAAACAAATATATGTCAACATTTGATTCTTTCTCGGTTGAACATGTCGTTAAGAATTAATACAAGTATTCTTGACTCCATATGTATATAATCATTATCAACATTTGGTAAATAAATACACTCTTTTTATTTCGCTAAATGTGTTTTAATTATATAGCAATAGCAATGGATAGATCTGTACGGGTGGTCAATCAAAACATGTATCATTCTCATGGTTGAAATGAAATGGTATCGTGCCATTTTAGTATTACGTATTTATTAATTGGTTATTTATGAAAAGCGAGGAGACGCACTGTCAGTCAACATGAACATGAAAGGAATGAGCCTTTTAACTTTCCCCACAATTTGTTTAACTCGATTAGCCAATGGCTAATAGCCATTCGATTTCTGGGACCGATAAAAGTTTCATTTCACTTCCAAAGTGTTTTTATTTTGCTTTTGGCAGCAAACGAACCGTCAATTACACCTGACCTACCGGATTTTGAGACTTTCTGAATTCGTAAATTACAAACATAATTACTGTGATCCGTTCAAACTGCTAACAGAGCTTATAGTCAAATACATTTATTATTGTGTTTCCTGACGTAATTAATGTATAAATGAATAATTATTTCTTACTTATAATAATCTCACAGCGAAGAGGACTGGCTTCGGTACATGTTATGTTATTGTTATTATTTAATAACTTTTACCTATAACTTTAATGTATCATACTCGTAGGTATTTAAAATTTGTCATTATTTTTAAACGTTCATTATTTTAAAGTCAACACGATAATGATTTTCGTGGTATTTTTCTGAAGGGCTTCTTTTATCAATCTTATCTGAGTTTTTGGGCAATTATGGTCAGTGGTCAATTAATCTTCATCGTCAGTTAATAAGTCAAGTTCAAGTACTCCGAAGATGAAAGAATTGCCTATGATTGTTAGATAGCTTTAAGCTATTACTAGCAACTGGTATTAAACTCCACTCCTAACTCCTAACAAGTAAATGCGCTACGTCTGTAGTCGGTAAATGTATTATGCTTTTACGGCAGCCTGGTTGTTATTGGTGGTTACAAACAATACAAATTAATTTTAAAAGTTATTATTTTTGGCAATGGTGGTAGTGGTGGTGGTGATGGTATTAATATTATTGATTTAACCTTTTCAACGTGTAGCTACTATCGAAAAATGTGTTTATGATTGACATGGAGCGTCAGCGTCATGCGTGTCCGTCGAACATAACGTACAAGAAATATAGGAGTTTCGTTCGAGTTCTACCGAGTAAATTATGATAAGAAAGATTCCAGAAAAAATTCATTGCTCTTACATTAGTACCAATTAGCTTGATTTAAATGTGAAGAATTTTGAATAGACTTCGGTATTGTGAACTAGACAATTAAACAATCTGAACAGTGACATTTCCAAACTAATACATTCATATGGCTTTTAATTTAACAGGTGTGACTTATGCCCTCTATATCAATTGCTGCTGTACCTTGTACATATTAACAAATTATCATACACATAAATCTCTCCAGTAAATACGTCTTCAATTTCGGCATTTGTTCTACAGTTCTTCAATGGCACCGATGACAATGATGATTAAATACTTCAATTTTGTAATTAAGATTATGTAAAAGCTTTCGTAGTAATTTACTAATAATAAATCAGACAGAGTGAGATAGCAGGTTTAAGAATTGCAAAATTCTGAAATCCTGGGTACAAAGACTTCTAGTCTATTTTCAAAATCATGCTCTTTCTTAGACCTTTTTGTCAGTTAAATTGGGACAGTCACGGAAGAAACCAGGGTCATCAATAGAAGTGTAAATACGGCTAAAATCTATAAAAAATAATAAAAATGAAAGACTTGGGTGAACACAAAATGCTTCGGCACAAGTAGGTACGCCGGAAAAATGAAAAAAGATCAACACAATGTAATGGATAAAATGAAAATATGCAAAATGAAATAAAATAAAAAGAAAACAAATAAAATAATTATTTTTCACATGAAATTAAAACATGATTTTAATAATACACACATGTAATGATAATAATGATAAAATTATATTATGTATATATATATTACACATAAGTATTATGATGATATGATCAAACTAGAGAAAGTATTGAATCATAACAGTATTATTCTATTATGTAGTATAGTTTGGAGGTATGTATAGTAGTAAGCATAATAATTATCACTAGGTCACAATAATAATTATTGTATGTATCGTATGTAGTTATTTTGTTGAATAGTATTCATTAGTAGTGTTGGTGGTAGTGGATCATCATCAACTGAAGTACATTTGATGCGTACACATTTGTCGTCAATATAAGATTAATTATGAATGAATTTTCCCTACAACACAACTAAAAATATTTACATTGGGATGGGGACTTTCGCTTGAAATAATAATTACATATCCCTTTACCAAACACAGAGAAAAAGTGTGACAATGCCAAAATAATTTGGTTTTAAGTAACTTTTAGCTCTGTCTGAGATTAAATGCAGTCAGCCCGGGTTAGCTAGCACATTAGCCCAAACCGCAAACTACGTCTCGCTCATTGTTAATAATCATATCACGACTTGCAATACTTTAAAAACTGTCTGATGGCTGAGTTGCTGTGCCCAGAATTGATCTTGTTAAAAGAACGATAACTAGATAAGTTTCTTTACCAAGAAATACTTTTCCCCTTCCAGCCAAAAGTCACACGTCACACTTTTATCTTTGTTGCTTCCTTTTCTTAACAATTCCACACATGATTTTGGTGTACTGAACCTTCGATCATTAACAATAAATGATTTAATCATACTTGACAATAACTAATTAAGAAAGCTAAAATTGTTAAACTTCCTCGAAATACTATTGGCAGGTAAACCATGTCGTCGTCTTGCTCGATAATGCAAATTAAAGCACAATATGGTTACTACACACTTAAAGTCGGAAAGGTTAACTAAACTGACACTTGACACAATATTAAAAGCAAAAAGGTCAGAATTTTAAAACTAGATTAAATGTTAAATATTTTTTAAGTATTTAAGTGCTTTAAAATTACGTACTTAGGTACATTCTACTTTAATTAATACATAAAACCGAAAACCGCGTTGATCAGTGCTGCGTCAATTTTATCCTAGAAAAGGATAACACATGCATCGGGTATGAGAAGCCTTTTAAAACGTACATTATTTAATAATATTTATTGGTTTTATTGGTAATCTATGTTGTAAAATCATTCTGCAATGTCATTAAAGGTACATAAAACTCAACTCTCAACAAACCAAATAGACAAGACAAGGGTAGCAGAGAATTGCGATTGCGATCCTCTTCTAAGGGAATTATTGCATTGCCTTTCAATACACACACTTCAAAAACTTCCTAATTCTGCCATCATTTAACACAATAACTAACCAAGGTGGCATTTTACAAAACGACCGAAGGTGAAAGTCCACTTTTCCAATTCAATAGTGAAGTTGATACGTATTATTTTTTGCCACCATCACTAACAACCACCAACATGAGCCGGCAGAATGTAAAATCATTTAACAAATCGTTAGTCGAAATTGTGTCTTAATAATAGTAAACGCAGCCTTTCTCCACATCAAACATTTCGCTCTGGCAATTCAGATCTTTTCCAACTTTTTTTGTTGTCTTTTTTACTTTTTCAAAGAGTAACTTAAATTATGACTAATTTAAAATATTTATAAACAGCAATTGGTCTGGTGCGCAAACTTAAAATATAATAATGTAATAATAATAATAAAATCATTAATCGTTAATGGACAAGCAAAGGTTTTGGCGGATGACGTTGATGATGAAACGAAGCAGTGAGCATTTGAACATAACTGGATTTTCATGCATCACCTTCATTTCTCATACAAAATCAACAACAGTACGTATCATAAATCATAACTAATGATAACATTAAACATAATAATTGTTTTAACTCTAAGAACTTAATAAATATTATATCACAAGGGGTCTGATTGCAAAATAAAAACGTGGAGACATGTTTTACTTAATATGAATAATATTAACAGTATAAATTCGTGTGCATTCCAGAATCTGCAGTTAATGTATTTTGTGTATGAACTAAAGCAACAGGAAACTAATAATTTCAATCAAACGGTCAGAACAAAACATTAGCCATTTCTGAAAATCTCTCTCCCGATTAATTTTCGGTTCGCAATTAATAAAGACCTTCATTTTAAAATCTGTATTAAGTGATGGCAATGGAAATACCTGAATCGATCGGAGTTTGACTTTTTTAACTGTGTGAGGGAATAAGTTTTAATTATAAACTATATTTATTAAATGATTTAGGTCACAAAAAGCAGCCTGAATTGAGCGTAAGCCAATTGTAATAAAAAATTTATTACATTTTGAACACGAAAATACCCTTCATTTCGTTCATTTCTTTCATTTTGACCCTACTTGTACACTTTCAAGACTTTTTTCGCATACAACACCCGTTCATCAAACTAGGCCACAGAATTATATAATAAATGTACTTAATACGTCTTAAGAATCTTAGTAGATGCTCCAAAAGCAGCTGGCGGGATGTGATTAAGATTAGGACATTTTACAAGCTTAAATTATGCTTTTCTAGTCTGCCACTTGCATGACTTGTAAAAGCATTATCCCAAGGATGATACGGTTACGCGGTGACAGCAAATAAGCAAAATGCAAGTGTGGAATTTTCAGCTTACTGGGACCGTTCTTCTAAAGCATTGATGCCAGTATCACACATAAAACCTATCGAGCTCATTGAAACAAATGCTCTAAATTATATTAATTACCCGCCAAGAACCTTATTGCTAAAATTAAAAAAACTGTCTTACATCATTCTCCTATATAACTAACGTAAATTAATAAATTTGAAGTACATTTTTGTAACGTTTTGTCCTTAGTGGCACAGTAAAATCGATTTCTGTCAACTATTATATCCGTGGTCAAGCACGATTTCTACAATCATTGTACATCACGTAGAGGTAGAAGTAATCTAAAAGCTGACCATCGCTGCAAACTACACTAATGTTTGATTACATTTTTTGCAACTTGAATGACGAGTGAAAGTTGAATTTATCTTACATAGGTAATATTATCGTTTACAGGCACAACACATAATAACACATTTCGATTCGATTATTGGTTTCCTCTCCGAGTGCTTTTTGAACTAACTTCGCAATAAATGTATACTTTCAAAGCTGGAGTCAATATGGTGGTGTGAGAACCAAAAAATTACGATCATTCGCTTCTTGTCTAAATTATTTTTTTTTATCGTTACACTTTTTGGAATTCTATTCGGAAAGAGTGAAATGCGATTGCACCATAAAGAAAAAAATCTCTATCTCGAATTTGAAATGACCTGTCGGACTGTGACTTCAAGTGGTTCGACATGGCTGACATAAGATTTTATTAAAATACTGCAAATGGTGAAAGTGGGTTGCAGAAACTAGCTTAACTCTCAAGAATGTATCGCCTACGCTTTTCCGCAAAGATGGTCAAGGGTCAGGCGTAGGGCAACTATGTTGATCTTTCTTGGCTCCGTTGTCTCGAGGCTGTTACGCATTAGGGATTTAAAAATCCTCGATTGACGTGAATGAAACTTCTAAAAACTGTTCTGTTATCCTAAACAAATATCACTAAAAGTAAAGATAATATTAATAACTAATACAAGATTCATTGTTGTGAGTTGATTATGTAAAGCTAATAAAATAACACGAGCACAGCACAGCTAATAAATTAATAAAACTCAGTTTGTGCTGAACTATAGTTTGAATACTACAGGGATTATGCACTGTTCTCTATTCAATAAAGGAACCTACCGGCATGAATACTAAGTTTCTAAGAATCGTTTTTGTTTGAATAATATCTTTTGTTGTGGAAGTAAAAAAGATGCGGAATCTTTTTTTCCTTCTGAGAATGCGATTTAGCACAAATTAGTACAGGTCAGACAGAGAAAATATAATTAAATACTACACATACCATATAAATAGTGTTTTGCACCATATCAATTGTGTGAATACTGATTAAAACCTTAAATTGACAATTGACACAAATAATAAAATATAGTTTGTTGGCAACAAATAGGATGACATTTAGTGATCTAAACAAATAATTACAGTAATTACGGTCTTACTTGAGGTAATTAAATAGCATCATTGAAAGTTTTAAAATTGAGTACTTTTTCACGATATTATATTTCTTCCTATAAAAATGTTAAGCAACTTTATGCTCGCAAAATGTTTGAAAGCGACAACGAGATGGTTTTTTATATCTCGTGATGATGATGAAATGAATCTCCTTTCTTAAGTTGCTGACGATTTTTATGGATACTGGCAAATGTCTACGTAACACCACGGTCAAATAAATCGAGTGATCTAACATTCCGCGAAACAAAGGACACACACGCGTGTGGTACCGTACCAAGAGAAAATACAACACGTCACTGAAAATAATGCACCTTGAAACATTCATTCTTAAAAGTTACGAGATATCATTTGAATGTTACTTTAAATAATATAATGATAAATTTAAATTTTTGTCTTTACGGAGCAGCCAATGCTTATAAATCAAACGGCAAAAGCGAGCTGAGCAGCAAATGAGAAATTAATAATATGTTGTAATATATGTATGCATATAATTTCAGGCTAATTTTGACGCAACACTAGACGGCGACCATGTGACGACGAATTTGGAGGAACAAAATTAAATGCCTGCGAGTGACACAGCAGGACATTTGAGACATAAAGTTATTGTAAACCTAGAATGATGTACACACAATTGAAGAAGAATTTCAGCGCAGTACACACAACCCACAACTTGGAACCCACAGCATAATGATACAACTACTTACTAATATTAAAATTAAATAATATAATATAATTAATTACGAATTAACATCACAGCATGTAAAATTGTATTCTTACTCATTTCATAAATGGTAAACGCACTTTCTTCGCAAAATACCGGACGTCTACTCTAACGTATAATGAATCACTATTAAGTACAAAATAGAATATTTATGTATTACTTCCTTTTTAAACTGAGGAGGCACCAAATAGGGAAATACGAACCAATCTTATTCACGAAACCAATCTTATCTTTCAAAGTTTTTGGAAACTAGTCGAAATTCCCGGCAACAGCCTATTCCTGTAATTAATTGTGAAGTAGTACAGTACTTGTTTTAAGATCACTTTTTGAAGAATGCAATGTTTTAATACCACTAATGTCAATAATTTAAAGTTTTGACTACATAATTGAGATTTTCAATGTATTTCAAAAGCATAACCAAAATTAGTTATTTCCAACAAAAAGTCAATGTTAACTAGATTTCACAATGAGTCAACAAAAATCTGCTTTCGTGCTCACAGAATGGTGTGGACATTTTCAGTGGTTTTTAAAAGTTAACATTAGGTAATAATCTCGAGAGATCGTCTTTGGCTTTCACTTCAATCCAAACTCCAAACACTTCAAATGCGAAACAATGACTGGGTTGCGAACGACAATGACAATATCAATCTAAAGTGTGATCTGATGAAGAAGGAGGAAGTTCTGAGTTCTGATTGCATTTTCAAGTATTGAATTGGTAACGAGTCAAATGGCAAGTTTCGTTCCACTGATTGATAGGACCATTCAGTCTGTCTCTAGCGAACCTATTCCTACCTACAGTACAATACTTACTCTTAGAGCATACTTTTCATGCCAACTGCTGAACACCATCAATTAATTTTACCATTATAATGTTTGGGCCAAATCTTGAATGCACTACTGTATTCTGTATTGTTTAAAAAAAGGCAAAATGATATTTTGCATATTACGGAGATGAGATTACAAGAACCTAGAAATCACTTCAATTCTTACGTATACTGGAAAAATATCGTTTATATTTTAGAAAAGGATGGCAGATTTTCTTTCCTCGTTGCGATTGTAATTTTTGGTCTCATGTTTTTGATCATGCACATTTCGTCACAAAGTATCATCAAGAATCATAATCATGAATATTTTTACTATACCATTCCAATTACCAGTTCTCTCAGCTAATTCCTCGATCAAAACGAGTAACGAAAGCCTGGCTAATTTAACTAACCTGGACCAAAGCAAATGTAAATCTAGTTTATCTGTTAAACTGATTTATTACAAATCTATAGTTATGCGTGCTGTGTAAATTTCTAAATCTAACGGTATTTTATTACATATTATTTTGTACCAAGTGCAGAATTCGAAAAAATGATGTAATGAATGACAAAAATGACAAGACCAATGTTCTTATCTAAAGGTAAGAATACACTCAAGGTGGGAAACTACATAAAGTAGCACTGTTATTGTGTTGTATTGTAATATAGCAGCAAAGCACTAGTCCAAAAAGTCAACGTAAGATCACATAAACAACTTCTGGATTTCTCTTTGATGATAATGATTGATGACGGTGGAATCGAAACACTTCCTTACCACTAATTTACCTCAGATTTTTCCTACATTATTTTAAATTTTATATTAGTTATATTATATTATTATTATTTTCCAAAAGTCTAATAATTAGTGTCACAATAATGTCAAAATTGGATTGGAGGTCTAAAAATGAGCATTACGTTGAAAATGAACTAAAACTCTTTGTATGATTCTTTATCACTGGACACTGTAACCCTAGGCAGATATGGAGTCAACTTACCGAGTAATACGACTATAATAATATTAAATAATAAATATAATTATTCCAATACTAACATCTATAAAGTTAACTGTAATGTAAGTAGTCAGTAATTCAGGGCACCTCTAGTAAAAAATTCACAAACCAAAACTGAGCGCTTTTAAAAATGAAATTGTTGTAAACATGAAAATGATCATCACTAGACTTTTCCGTACTTTAAGAACTCCATAGACCAATGCCAACAAAGTAACCAACTTACAAAATGTACTGATGTTAATATTGGCTCGTAAATGTGTGCAACGTAGTTACTTTCCGAAAATCTAAATGCGTTCTTATCAGCGTTCACGGTGTCACATTCAGTAATTCTGACCACAGATTTAATCCGGTTGTCTAAAAATGTTTTTCATCCTACGCCTATAGGAAACTGTCACATTTTAATCAAGTTTTAGCTATTAAACAATGTATTTCTTCGCCACACCTCTAAAGATAATGAAATAGTTTGTACTTTAAACCGAGTGTCTTTTGCATAAAACACCGCTTAACTTTATTCTATCATAACTTCATATTTAATAGCATTCTGACTGCTGCATGTTCTTTCGGGTGGAAAACGAACTTGATTTTACCTTGCTAATTAAACCAATTTACAGTTTGTTGTAGTGAGACTTTGTAGTAGACAAAAGAAAATAAGAGCAGTTAAATATTTGTAGCTAGCACTAAATATCAGGTAAACATTATTCCGCTTTAACGCGTAGCAAGTCATTCGAGTTAAAAAAGAAATGGCATTTAAAAGACTGGAATCGATTAAATCACAAAAGACAGTTTTGATCAATCGTAGTTAATTACATCGCCAATACATAAATCATTTAATTAGATTGTAGTGGATATTTAAAGTTTGGAAATGCAAGTTTGCAAAGTTGAAAAGAAAATAAGTGAATAATATATTTTAAAATGGATAATGCCCAGTCAATTTTTAGTACCCAAACCATTCGAAATGCTCTACAGTTGAACGTTATACAATGTTATGGGTTTGGTTGATTCTACGTAACAACTAACGCAGAGTTGTGACTAAAACAGCAGGATGATCAGAATGTTGGTCAGATTGGAGCATATTAATTAAATTTCACCTCTACTAACACCCCAGAATTTTGGCTTCTTTCAATGCAACATCATTATTCATTTTTGTCACTAACTTGCCGTTGAAACATTTTATAATAAGTTATTAACTCATAAACCAATGCACTGTACCTGATATTATTGAATGTTAATGTTACATGTCAACTTTTCGAACGCACTATGAATGAGTGCAATAATAACTGTTGTAGTTGTATTGTGCGGTAATGATAATATTAATAAAAATGTCAATAATATAGTAATGTACCCATTCTGACTAAATATTATAGCTTTTTAGTTTTATATTCGCTATTCAACTACTTACACAAAGGGTTGCCTTAAACTAGTCTTAATTTATTTACCAATTTAGTAACGTTTATCGTCTAGCATTGAAAACACTTATTCTCTAGTCTTATTGTTTAGGTAATCAGTCCCTCAAAAATGACTCATCAAGTGACAACTGTTAAGACGTATTATCATCGTGTTCATGACCATGAAATGAAAGTAACATTTTGAATGGCTCCATTTTTCTTTGTAATAAATCACCTTGTCATTCGATTGTGAAGATGTCTTCGCTCGGGGAAGTGAATAGAGTAAAGACAATTCAAAGGATGTTACATTGTTTAAAAAATATTGTGTAATGATAACGATTACAAGGTCTCATTTACTTTGGTATCATTTTAATGTAATAAAATCTATTTTATGCCGAATGCCGTTTCACATTGACGATTGCGATGCGGATACCGAAGACTTCCACAAATATTTGCGAAATAACGCTTTCCAAAGACGCATTAATATTCGCTATCAACTTTGATAAGTTTATGTTTTCACCCCTTTCAGATGGTTTCAATCTCTCGTATGCAAGATAGTCTGAATGGAACTGCGAATTCTTTGTCTTTCAAACTACAACATCGTTGGAGGAAAATCAAATTTCAAAAACTTTGTATTGTAAATTGTGAGTACAAAGCGAAAAATGATTCATAGTCTTTAAATACTTCTTATGCATCCATGTCAATAACATTTTCCATCAAAACAGCCTACCCCATCGTTAGGAACGAGGTTAGTGACTTAGAATCGACATGATTCCTTTCACTTAACGAGTCGAAAGGAAGTCATGTTTGGCTGTTATTGCGGACACAACTTTTAGATGGTCGATTTATGTCATTTTAGATTGATTTCTGCTGTCAGTCAGCTATAGGCAAGGTATACTATTGTAAACGTTGAAGCTACAGAATGTTCCTGACTTTAGCTTACATAATATAAATTTCATTTTCGTGTCCATGTCCATGTAAAGTAGAATTGACTTCAATGACCCATTCTAAATCTCTTCGGAAACCCACCTCATCATGAGCTGACCTAACTGACTGACACAAGTGCATTGGAGAACTACCTGGTTATTTCCTTAGATATTTTCCCTGTATTTCTCAAATTGTTGTGTTGATACTGATGATGTAAAACATTAAAGCAAACCCTCTCTATCCCCAAATCATCTTGTACTGTTACTTTTTCGGGATCGTTCATGTGACCGAAGTGGTACTTGTGTTAGAATTAGATTGTATGCTTAAAATAATTAGTGAACGAATCAATTCTCTTCTCCGCTGCGTATAACTAAGACTTACGTAAGAACTAAAACAAAGTTGTTTCCGGAGGACTTCACTCAATCCATGCACACCCTTCATAGTAATAAGCACGAAACCTTACTTCTAAATTATAGTCGTATTTTATATTATTGTAATATTCATAAAATTCCTGTTTGTATGTAGATAATTATAGTTTTATGATTAAACATTGGTGTGTTGATAATATCACTGGAGAAATTGCTCACAATGTTTCACTTATTCATTGTATGGTATACCCACTAACGCTTTATACATTAATTACACCTTCATCATTATCATTACCACTAGAAAAAGTGTCGAATCCATGCAAAATATTACTTTCTTCTTCCAGACAAAACCTTCGTAATATCTAAAATCGCTATATAATCTAATTGTAAGTTATACTTTACACTTAAGGTTAGTAATGTAACGAGACATATTACTAATAGATTATTACGTATTTTATTGTAGGAGTTGTAATAGTATGCACATCTTTTGTATTTTTGTATGTTATACTGTTGGCAACATTTAAATTTGTTTAATATTTACCATTAAACCAGAATATTATTGTTCGGAACAAAAAAATTCGCTTAGCGCGTAAAACTTATATTCGAGTCTAGATATTTTATGAAGTATAATTATGTGAATAACTAAATTTTGCATGAAATGCATATGTACAGGTAGCTTCTTTTAGTTCTTTTCCATTCTGGAGTGAACCTTTCATCTAAAAACAAGTTCATATCGACTATATAATCAGTTTTTCTCAAGTAGATCTCTTTCACCAAGTTGAACTCTTCGGTTATGGTATCGTTACGCCCTCACTAACAATAAGATTCAAATTTTTCATTTGATAAACGTTGGATTCTGATATATCTGTATTTCATTAAAAACTTTCAGTAGACCTTTCTAAAGCAAGCTTTGCATTTTATTATGCAATTTGTCAATATTTTTGAAATACATTTCTTGAACCGGTTAATCGTAATTACTTGCAGTGTAATTAAACCTTTGTATTTCTTCTTCAGACTTTTTGAGATTTTGGTTATTTTTTTTTACCTTTCCATTCCATACAATACAATACAATCAAATGCCATCATTTTTGTAAATCAGTCAGATATCGGTGTGCAAAACATTGGCGGATAGACATTTGCTAATTTGCATAATAATGCAGGTCTAGGCACGTTCTATATCGGAAAGGTTTTAAAAGTAGTAACGTGCGCGTTGTATTGCATGATTTGAAAACTTTGTATTTCAGTAATGCAGAGGCTGGCTACATAATAGCCTTCTCAATTCTCAACTTTTGCATATTGAATGTTGCTATCGGTTCGATTGATCAAGCAACGTTAGTCCTATTAATAGGATTTTGCATAGTTCGCGCCTCCTTTTTTTCACGAAATTCTCTTTCAATATGCATGTCACAATCTGCATTTTTTTTAAATTTGTAACTTTAAAAGTTGTAGTAGTACACGATATGGTAATTGTTTGAATGATTAGTATATGAGTAAAGTTGCTATAATAGTACGCAGTCATAAACACAAAAAATCTGCTACTTGTTTCTAGATACGTAAATTTGCACCTTGTTATTTACTAGCAAAGATGGTTATTTAAATCAGTCAGTTAAATTCTCTTATCTGCCTATTTACAAAACGAAACTTTATGGCAGTACTCACAGGACGTCTGGTGACGGACGATATATGCAATTAGTATTCTTTTTTAACTTGATAAATGAACTAAAACACGATAAATGTAAAATATTATGCGATCAACTTCTTGCTGATGCCTTCAACGCAATACTAATAATAGATGAAACGATGGAACTAATTAAAAACAACCGTTTTCCATTACTTATCGCACACGTATCGCACCTCACTACTGTTTTCGATGTTTTCAGTCTAGGCTGGTCCAGATATATTTTATCAGCACTGCACTTTGTAAAACCTAACGAATCGTAAGAAGCAGGTGAATACATTCTACTATAAAATAACTAGAGAAATTGCTAAAATCATTAGCATCTTTGAGGAATAATACACATGAGATCAACAAAATATACGCATATTACTAAATTCATACATATATTGAGGGTGGCTCAAACAATCAAACAATGAGGATGGACGAGCATTTATAGAATAATTTCAAGTTTATCATTCTTGTTAAGAGTTTATGATTGACACATGTACTCAAATAATTTTGTTTCTAAAAAAATAAGTCGGTTATTGATATGCTGATTTGTATGTATAAAATTGGTAATCTTTAGACTGAAAAACTTTTTAAAAGTCAATTTGAAACTTCTGGTTTAAATATAAATGGAGTGTCCGAAAAAGTTTAAATGTGTATTATTCTTCTGGTTAAAAATCTTTCGAAAGATGATCCTTTTAAAATTATTAGCATTAATAAAATATTTATAATAGCATAGTACTGCTGGATATGAGGTCAAAGAAAAATTGCTGTAAATAACTTTATAAACTACCACAAATTTGAACATAGAGGTGTGCTTTTTAAAATCTGCATAATACACTGCAAAAAGGATGATTTTTCGAGTCTTTTTCATAAAAAGAGGTACATAACATGAAAATGGCAAACTGTGACATATTGAATGGATGAAAAGGCGAAGTTTGAGGTTACGGGCACTGACTTTTAGTAGTAACCTTAAATTAGAAGCTAGTTTTAAGTTGTATGTAATTTTGCGGAAGATGAACCCTCAGATCTCGTGCATTTTGTGAATCTTGCATTAGCAAAGAGCTCAGATTCAGTTAATAATTAGGTACAATTATACAAAGTAACTGCCACTTTACAATCAGTCTAAAAATTAAAATCGGAATTTAAAGAATATATTATATTTTAAATTTTAACTGATACCTACAAATGCAAACATATGCGAGTGACAGTGCAGTGGGATGACAGAGAAAAATGCATAAAGATGTGGTGAACCCGGCGGACGTGAAAATTTGTTAGAACCGTTAAAGTTAAATGCGTGTCTTAATAAACTCATCGTGGAAAACTATCTTAACGAGAATGATATTTTGAACTAGCGGCATGGAAAACAAACGTTTAAAATTGTGAATAGGGTAACTGGAATATTTTACAATGCATTGGAAGTAAAAAGATTCTCAATTTTGATTGACTAATTCAAGGAATCTACTTAGGTACATAAAAATTCCACCTCCTCTAATTATAATGCAGGCAGGAAAGAGAAAGTGAAATTCACAAATGCAAAAATTTGAAAGGGAAGTGTTTGATGTAAATACAACAGCGTAAAAAGCTCGTGAAAGCAGTAAACGCAATAGCAAACGCAAATGCAATTAATTAGTAATGAAATGGGATTCTTCGCTCATCCATGTTTTACATAGAGAAGAGAAAATAAAGCTATTAGTTGGACACGTTTGTTTATGGTTCCGGTTAAAAAGAGTTTCAAAGCATATTGCAGCTTATAATGTTAAAATATTCGTAACTTAAATGAAATTACAAGTATATATATAGCATTATCATTATTGTATATAATTCATTAATTACTTGATAAGAATAATTATTATAATAATAATAATGAGAAGATCAATTGCATCGGTAGCCCATATAGCACAGCACAATAAAACAGTCTACAAACTCTAAAAAGAAATACGTCCGTAGGTTATGTGGAGTAGGTGTACAGTGCACAAATAAAATCACTTTGGAAGTTGAAAGCAGCAGAGATTAAAACTAGACTTTGATATTACATCATGATATTTTCCCAGCTTCGTGTGTTTGTTATATAAACTAAAATATGCAGTCGTACTTGAATAATAATAAAATGCTCGTAATGTAGTAGCACAATAACATAATATCTAAATATAACTTACAATTCACCATAATATTGGTACGGACCAGTCAAAAACAAATGCTTCGGTATGTATAATAATATTGGTTCTGTCTATCGATCATCACCCTTTTACCATCCAGAAGTAGATGGGTTGTAAAATAATTTAAAAGTTTTAAGGTTACAGTAATCTGATTTTGATTTCATTGTGAAGTACGTAAATCTTTTAGATTACTGTTTATGAGAGACTGTGTAATACCCTAACAGTTTCATGCATGTATTTAAGTTCATTTTATATCTTTCAAAAAACTTGATTCTTTGAAGTCAGTTAAAATTGCTGACCCCCTCAACTGTTTCCAGAAAGGGTCGTCCAAATAAAAGGTTGAACTAGAAAGTCTTGTGGTTTCTGTTTTTTTGTGTTTTTAAAGTTCATATTTTTCGTTTTGCAATTTGAGAATTATGGATTTTGTTAGCTTTTTAGGCAGACTCCCCTCCGAGAAGGTCACCAGGCAAGAGAGAATTGAGAGACGAAGGGGTGGCTCGATCTGGACCGTCGAGACCAGAGCCCCATGGGTTGCTGGACCAGAGTGGCGAGCTATCACGCATTGCACCCCATGGATTATCATTACCGTTACCTCCCCCAGAAAATCCTAATAAAGGAGAAAAATTCACATAACTACCTGTGCTAAAACTTGCATCTACTTTAATAAAATACATCGGTGTTTCAGTGGGCATTTAATTGGCCTGTCGTCAGCCTATCGTTTCCTAAGCCAAACCCCGGCCGATTGCTACAAAACTCATTTACCCCCTTAGACTTTATCTACAAACATCACAAAGATCATTTATACACAGTCTTTGTGACACCTATCTATTGCAAGCAATCGGGCGAATAAGCCTAAGGGGGTAAATGACTTATGGAGCACAAGCGAGGGGATTAAGTGCTTAAGAAAGCAATCGGCAGTGCAGAGGAACTGGCCAGTAACACCTTGCAATAAATTTAGTGTGAGAATAGCCTTTCCAATTTGAATGGTTACTCAATTGGATCCAGATTCCTTCTCGACACTTTTGGAAATGATGCAGGAAATGAAGCATTCATTTTTCTCGAATGCACAGAAAGTTGGCTTATTT
>VYYJ01001471.1:0-30523 GCA_021029165.1 Cyphoderus albinus | reverse complement strand
TAAACGTGCTTTGCCCCACATGAAATTGGTGTCATTCGACTCTCGTCTCGTCGAGTTCTACCCACCTGCCAAATTTCGTAAAAATTGGAGTTGCGGGGCTATAAACGTAATAAACTAATAAGTAATATACGTAATAAGCTATGGGCAGTTGGGAACAGGTCACAAATCGAATATGACCTCCCCTACCCGAGTAGCGGTTGACATAGGTCGCGTTGTGGACATTTCTGCAATTCACTACGGACATATCTCCGCTGCCGAAACACACACCAAAGGTATATGTACTAAAATTTTTATTTTTTATTTTAGAGATAATTTCCATACTACCATTCAAAATGTTCAAGCCATATTTACTTCATATGCAACCGGAGAATTAACGGTTATCTGTTTGCTTCTTGTCTTTTTAGTTTACATGTGGGGACAGTGTCGAAGTCAAGCAGTTGTTAGTCCGGTAGAAACATTATTTAAAAGTATGCATGATGTTTTTGCCTGTTACTCAACTCCTGCGGTCACTTTCAAGCCAATTGAAGCCAAGCAGTACGATGACTTCAGTATTGTAGATGCACTCAAGTTAGCGTTTGATGATCCCGTAAGTTAATATGTTATGCAAGTCTTGCATTGCAAGATAAACTCAACCAACCTTATACCAATTTACAAAAGTAATTTGTACGTATTTCACTCCCATTTTGCGTTGTCTTTATAGAAAACAAGTGACGTTCAGTTTGTCATTGAAGGAAAGACTGTTCACGTTCATAAGGCTATTCTGCGAATTCGTTCCGACCATTTCCGCTGCATGTTTACTGGCAAATGGGAAGAGAACCAGGGAGAGTACGTAACAAAACTTAAAATAGATGAATATCATTTAAAAATATAAATTTATATACTCTTGGTTTTACACTTTACACCAAGGTGTTTTTGTTCTTGTAGTGTGATTAATGTTGACCCGGACGTACGGTTTGTTGTTTTCCGAGCATTTCTTCAGTATCTCTACACCGACTCAATCGATCTCTCTCCAGAGGATGCCGTGGGTAAGTTACTACTATTAATTAATCATAATTTCCGATTGAACATTTTAAACAAGATTAAACAAGGACAATTAAAATTTGTGAACTTTCTGTTATAGATTTGTTAAAGTTGGCCAATTATTATTGCGAGAGCCGACTGCGAAACGAGTGTGAAACTCTGATTAAGCAGTCAATTACAATTGAAAATGCATCAAGGCTGTATGCGTCTGCAATCAGTTACAATGCAAAGGTACGCTTGTAACAAAACTTTTGATACTGGGATAAGTATTAATAATTCCAAGGTGCAATTTTAATGCTTGTCAACTTTAGTTATTCTCTATAAGATGTCCTCTTTTTCGACTCACAGAACATATTCCGAATATTCTCGTGTAGCTGATTGAAAAATCTTATGTTCAAATCTATGAGTGTACTTGAATTTAATCCGATTTATTTATTTTATTGCAAGGAGCTGGAAGAGTTTAGTTTTCAATACATGCTCCATCATCTTACGGCTGTGGTGCAGTCCGATAGCTTCCAAGATCTCGACGGGGACACAATTCGAAACCTCATGAGTCAGCTCGCTAAAAACGGTGCCTTTAGATACTAAAACTATTTATGTCTTTATCTTTTTGCCTAATCAATAAGTAATTTGTTCATTCCAAAGATTTGATATTTACAATCTATGAAATCAAATGCATAATTGAGTACATTAATTATACATTCCTATATCACAAAAGATTTACACTTAACAATAATAGGTGGGTTCTGTTCGTCAGTTTAATGGCAACATAGAGAGATTTAGTTACCTCACATATAGAATATCGTTTTGTGATTCAAGTGATATTCTTGATTATTTTTAGTGATCTTTCATGGTAAGCTATTGATTGATAGGGTATTAGATGGTAAGAGTTACTTTGTACTTTTGTATTGTTCACGTTTTAATATCTTTACTATTTCTTTAGTATGTAAAAATGTACAACACTTCGTTCGTATTGCCGGATTTACCAAATAGCGTATAATAGTAGGATAGCTTTAAAGTAAGTTGGGCTTTATCTTGGTGACAAAGATAACTGCAACCCAAAGCAGTCAAGAACATGAATCAATTTACACTAAAGGCATCACAAATTCACAACTAATAAATCCTTTCATTTTTAGTGTATGAGAAACATTCCGATATTTAAAAAATGTATGTAGGTACTGATGGGACTTTTGAATTGAAAGTTTGAGTAGAATAAGTACTGGTTTACTTATGTTATGTTCAATGAAATGTGTAAAATCACTGCGTACCAAATGTGCAGTTTTTTCAGAACGTGTATTTCGTACATACATTTATTACAAGTAAATAAGAAGTAAGATTCAATAAAATTGTAAAATATCGACTTCAACATACATTTTAAACTTAACCATTCCTAAAGTTATGACATAAAAATGTTCAAAAATTTTGAATTCGTTCTCCATCCGACGCAAATATTCTTTGTCTGAGAAAATAAAGTTTTTTCTGCCACTGAATCTCCCTCTCTTGTTGGTTGATTATTAGCTGAAAAAGTGAAAGATTCGAATTGCACATTACTTTTTCTATCCGTACGTTCTCGCCCTTACGTTATTTAACGAATAATGTAACATTACATACGTTAGGGTGGCACAGTACTTCATTTTTCAAACTAGCAAGATTGATTGGTTTTAGTTCCAAGGGTGGCAATGGTATATCATCCAATTTTGGAGCTTTTGATGATTTAAACGACTTGGGAGCAAACCCATCAGCTTCGATGTCTTCAATAGCTTGCTGACGATTTATTTGGCTTGCGACATCCAATTTTTCTTTTATTAAAAAATTAATTCGAATTATCCTTTTTGTATGTATCATAAATGTTGTTTTTAACATGCATTTCCTAAAACTGGTAAAAGATAAGATACCTTCGATTCGTGCCAACAACGCCGCAGCTGAAGACGAACCGGAACCTGCCTTTGTCGAGGAAGCACTCAAATCTGGTTTCTTTCTGCTTTTCGTCTCCCCTTTTTTAGAATTTTCAGAAGATGATGACGATGAAGAGGAAGACGATGCACTGGACGAAGATGAGGACGATCTTGATCGACTATATTTTCTTCGTCTATCCCGCTTTGACCTCGTCTCACCTCGGTCACGCTCATCTCTTCTCCTATCTCGGTCGCGGCTTCTACTTCGTCTCGAGCTGGACGCAGTGCTATAAGTTTTGGAGCTTCTGCCACTTCTACTTCCTCCATCGTTTCTAAAAGCATTAAAATTTAACGTTATACAATCGCGATTTAGGACCCTCAGTCTGAGAAAAACAAATCAACCCGTACATACTAAATCATATTTACCTGGATCGGCTACTGCTTTGATGATGTCTGCTGTACGACCGGCTGGATTCTCCTGAACTGGAGCGTGAGCGTCTTCTTGTTCCGGAAGTCGACTTTCTCCTTTCTCGCTGCTTCTTCTTATTTTTAGATGAGCGTTCCTCTCTATCACGGTAACGGTTTCTAGAACCACTTCTCGAACGACGTCTTCTTTTTGAGTAATCCGAGTCACTGGAATCCGAACGCCGGCCCATAACGGCTAAAGGGTCTAACTCTTGTACACTTTTTTAATAATAATTAATCAGGTACTACCTTCGTGCTTTCAATAATGGTGTCTAGTCTGTATTTCAATCAATTAATTGTCCCAGTTCCAGTAGGGTTTCTGAACCTGAAGTGGTCGTATAGAAACTTGAAAGAGTTGAGTTGAATACGCATTTTCATTTTCATCCATATTTACCAAACCAAAATATTTTCTCTTACTCTTGAAATGTACTCGCGCCCCTGCTCTTTTGTATATTTGGCTCAATGCTCTTACATATCTCTGTAGGATGAATATTGCCTACAAATACAAATGTAGCAAAGTGAATCAATGCACCAAACAATTTTATTTTACCAATTACAAATTAGATAATTGAACGAAATGCAACTAAGGAAAAGAGTTCAATTTGTCAACTTCTTCGTCTTTAATATATAAACTTTATTTTTTAAACATGTTAACTGACTTTAACGAAACACATTATGTATCCGTCAATTGAATATTTAATGTCCAGTTTCATTTTACATTTTTGCCTTTCAACTAGCATTATTTTTTACCTAATAAGCAGCAACAATGCAACATCATCCCTCCATCAACTGCAAAAGAATGTTAGTTGTTTTAGATAGGTGTCGAGAGGAAAGTATTAGCAGGCTGTTTATTTAATTCCATTTAATTTAATATACTGAATGAAATAATGTCATGCAATATCTCATAAAAATCATTCCTTCGTCCCTCGCCTTTCACTTTCGTTCTCCACAAGTCGTAGTCATCATGTCATGTCATTGATTCAGAGCGCTTTTTATTGCGTCAAATTCTTAAGATGCGTTGGTTGATGCAGACTATTGCATACAGCATGAAGGAGTGAGAAAACATGAAAATGCTTTTCCAGCGAAATCTCTCATATTTTTTGACAGCATTTCAAGAAATGGAAAGAAAGCTTTTAACAACTCAAACTCAAAGCCTCTTTTTAGTCTCTCAGTTTCAGAGTCACATTTCAGAGTAACGTGAGTTCAAACTAAAACGCAATGCAGCAACAACAGGATAAAAAAGTCTTTTGTGTTCGTATCAGATCTTGATCCTGGGTTATGTGGGTACGGGTACAATGTATTATAGGGAGAATACTAATGCAGCAGTAGCAGAGAAGCCTCACAACAGTAATGTAGATTTTCCATGGTGCACAATTTTTACTTTATTATCATAGCCCATTTACTTTAGTGGAGTGGAGCAGTTATTTCCACGCAAACTCCATCTCCAAAGACCTAACCAAAGGCAATGTGAGGTTGTGACTGTGTGACTGTGACCAGCAACATAACATAAGACTGGATACGACAGAGACACGAGAAGGAAATGAAAAGGATGGAGAATGGCATTTTCTTCTGTAACCATGTTAGTTTTTGCAGTCAAAAAACACGGGTCGGGTCATTCGGATGGTTACAACGTTACAGCAGCAGCAGTAGTTGGGGAAGGGAACTGGTGGGCTATACAATGTGATGAGATGGGAAGAGAGAAACAAGGAAAAAATATATTATACAATGTTGAATGTATGTAAATCAATATGATGTTTGGTATAAATGTTGAATGTGGTGTAAAATATATGTCTTACAATACTCGAATAGGAAAAGAAGGCAAAACTGCTTGTGCGCAACTTGATGTTGTTGTAAAGGAAAAGGAAGGTGCTGTGGTTCTCTTATGTTGCTGGTCTTCTAAATAAAGTGTATTATTATTTTTTATATCTCAGCCACCTCCGATGTAGCCATTATTATTGGTGTGCATCCACATCAAGTCAGTTTTATTACCAAAATAGTCAAAGCTGAATCATAATAAGATAACTGAAAGGAAGGAAAAAGAAAGAAAAAAGTATTAAGGACACAAAATTTCGGTAAGTTTTTCAAGAGAAACTGTTGAAAAGTTTCAAAAAAGATAAGAAACGAATTTGCTTACAAGAGCCAAAAGAAAGTTTTTGTAGTTGTATGCATCTGTTAAGAAGCTTTCAAACATCTACCTTTTGTGGCTATTTTTAGTGTTTTAAAAACTTGCATTATACAAGGATAATGTACAGAAATTAATTACTGCACCATATTATCATTTATTTTTGGCTGTTATCATGCCTCGTGCACAATGTGCAGATGAAATCAGGACACTTGTATTTTTTGCTCAAGTGAAATGTGAAATTAGCTTAAACATTTAGCAAAGTACCAAGTAAGTACGTACCTTTTGAATTGTTGCACATTACTGCGAGTGAAGTGCAGTTTCATTTCTTGTCTTGAGAAAATTTTTGTCCCTCATTTTCTCTTTACCAGTTTACCCACTTATGTTGATTTGCGTGATGAACATCGCTTGATTTTTTTCTCAAAAACCATTATTATTTTACGCTCCGCTAATTCAATATCATCATCATAGACCATCAACAAATCCGTTCCTTTTTAATTTTAAGCCGCATTTTAAGAAATACGCCCCCAAAGGACCCGTTATCTTGTACAGAATCTACATACCAATAACTTTCGTGTGCACAGTGCACATTTTCTTACGCTGTTTGTGGACCTGCAGTATTTACTCTTTAACTCTTAATATCGAGTTATGTTTGAAAATGTAAAAATGTCATTGCAGTTTTTTTAAACGTTGGAGTGGTTCTAAACAATATTTATCCATTTTCAGATTTTTCTCTTCTAAGGGAAGTCGCTGCGCAAAATAGTTCAACATGACAGTTATCACTAAACCATTGACGAGTGAGAAAAAAACCGCGGATAAGACACCCCTGGTGGTCCCGGTAAATGCTGAGGTAAATTACTAGTATTGTAGTACAAGCAAACAATTTTAACTTTCTAATTAAACAGAAGCCAATTTTTGTTAAGGGGTGAAACGATACTGCTGAGTAAAGACGTACATAATGTCAACTGCCAATAACTATCAGTTTCGGTCGATAATAGGCTACCCAGTGGTAGTATCCAATCCACTGCAATAATTCCTATAAGATCGCATTGGTGTTCACAGTGCACTGAATTTAATGAATTTTATCCTAATATATTTTCGACTTTTGTAAAACCTTTCCTCTAGGGTAATGCGGATCCAGAGAGAGGAACTTCTGGAGTGGCTCCAGCCACTGGAAAGGGTGGTCCACTCGAGGCCGGCTTTAATGAGCGCTACCACTACATCCTCAAACGTAGCAATACACGCGTGTCTAATGCGACCACACTCTGCTTACTCATCACAGGTGTGCAATTTATTATTTTTAAAGACCTCTTCAAATTGTCAATTAAAATACTAATTGTATGTGGTTTCATTTGATAATAGCGCTATTTGTTAATTTAATTAATTATTAATTATTGCGAAAAGGCTAATTTAATTAAAATTTAAATTGAAAATTTAGCGTTGCTCGTTATGACGGTTGGACTCTTCGGTGGGCTCTACGTCTACAAGCAGATGACAAGGGTTCGGGTAATACAGTCTTAATTATGCCGGGATGGCATAAGTGTCCGCATGCAATTGGCATTTGCTCCTAATTAAACTACTCTTTCTGCAGATGCAACGATTTCGTGGTTGGTGTAACGTCCCTTACGCAGGTACTTCCGCCTACCACAGCAGTCGACTTGGCATGGGCCGAAATGGAGACATGTCCAACGATATGTTAGGAGTCGCACAGCTCGAGAACTCCAATGGATTGGGCAAGGTCGGTTTAAATACCCATTGGTTTAATCAAGACCTATAGATTTTAAGTTGTAGATGATTTTTATTTGTTTTTATTCGGTTAATTTTTCATATCTGCATGATGTAAAAATAATTTTTGTGGACAAAAATATGTACATTAGATTGATGATGATGGCTTAAGCAATTGGTATGAGTCTGATCCGGATTCGGATTCACAGGGAGCTGCCTCCTTTTTCCGGGAAGAGTTCGACATTGATGTGGGCAGTGAAAAATATTCCAAAGTTCAAGTTCCAGATTTTAAGTATGGAAGATTGGGACGATTCATTCACGAATTCGATTCGGTAATTGTTAACATGTGCTTGAATTTACATAGATTTCTAAGTGTCCTTCAAAAGTTGGAGATACTTACTTTACCTTATCGATTCAGAACAAAACTGCAATTGTTGATCAAACCGCTAAACGGTGTTTCATCATGCCCCTTGACCGAGAGCGAGTGCTACCTCCAAAGTCGATGTATGACATGATTGAGAAAATGTGGAAGGGATATTATTCCGTGAATACTCATCGAGTTCGTGAAACGATGCGAGTGGTCCTGCCACCTCTTGATGACCTATCTGATGTTGGCGAATACATTCGACAGGAATGCGAGGACAAGACAACCTACCGCCTTGAAAAATCAACTGATCGAAGTAGATTTTATAAATACTTTTGTTTATTGCAAATGCAATGGTTAAAGGGCACTGTCTAAAAGAACGTTTATTATTCCCTCAAACAGTTTTTAAACGGTCCACTGCATCTTCAGGAACAGCTCTCCCCTTCACAGAGTTCACTGGTTTGGCCACGATGGAATATGATATTGTCAACTTGAAGCAAATCGAAAAATACGAAGGAAAAATTAAGAAATAAATTAATGATCAATTATAATGCGAGTTTTAATAAATGTTTAAATTTTTTGTTCCTGTTATATCTTTAAAAACACCTGTAATACATGCGACGACCACATCTACGTTCCTGATAAGTTCTGCTTACTGTAAGTAATGTTAAGCCAAATTATACAACAATGACTTTGATTTTGTTTATACGATTTGGCATACGTATTTTATTTTGTTTATAATTCGTGAAAATTCCAAGCTTAAACTGTTTTGAGTAAATCAGAATTATCTAATTGTAAATTGTAAGTAATTATCTATAAATACCTAATTCGGCAATGCAAATGAAGTATGCGTTGATTGCTCGGAATCGGGAATGCAAGATCTAGGTAGATTTTACGAAGACTGTTCAGAAATTTGAAGAACGAATGGATGCGAGCGTGAATGCCAAATGATAAGCAACAAATTTAAGTTAATATTTAATGAACATACTTACGATAATGAATCAAAATCTATTACAAACGTATAACAATGAAGTATCAATAATAATGAATTCTTTGGAGATAAATACGAGGTAATCTTTGTGAAGAATTTTAGTCGACAATCTTTTTATTGAGCAAAAATGTCAACCAAGCATAATAATTTGTATTACACGTTTAGTGATCAAATTACAGTATATAATTTAATAAAGTTACGCGAAAGGATTTTCTCATGTATTTAATTATTATATGTATTTAATAAGTCTGCACATGGATAGTTTATGTACAATTTGTGGGCAGTGTTTCTCTTAGTTTTAGACAATCAAATCGATCAAAATATTGCAGCTTTTTGATTTTTTTCCGGTTTCCAGTCCTTTAACGTTTTTGGAACAATATTATGTTAGAAGCGAAGCGATGTTATGCAGTTTAATTTATTACTTATGTTTATTTACTTAATGTATTCTTTCTAGTTACTCATTCGTATGTTCTACTGAATAGATATTTTTGTCACGTCACAATATATATAAATAAAATTGAAAAAATGGACCAAGTTTGTGCTATTTATTAAAAGACATGAAGCATAAAGAGATTCAACGGACAAAACGGAGTGACTGCGGGTACGAGCAATTGGCAAATTCATTAGTAGAAGGCCTGTTTCAATCAGCTAAACCTAAGGACTATGGACTCTTTCACATCTTCGTTTTTACCATCGTTATTTTTTATCCACTGTAAAGGCGCTATAAACAGTCATATCGCCTGGCACACTTTCTGACTCAGGATGCCTTTTGCCATGAAATGTGTGCATCATCTGACGAAGTAGTTGTAGTTATATTAACTAAGAACAAAAGTAATGTCACTCTTAATAATGATAATGATCTCGAATCACGACCAATCAATTGAGTAAAATTGGATTTCATCATCTTCATTTTATTGTAGGAGGGAGGCTCCACTGGACTGCAGCCCATCCAATCTCAAAGAGAAACTTGGTTTGCATGTAACATCATCATCATTATCATTTTGGCAAAATAATAGTGGACGCAGAATTTTCTTTCATGCGGCAGGGCTGGCAGGCGCAGGCGAGCAAGCAAGCTCGCTTTTGGCTTTTCATGACTTTTCGGCTGTTCCAGTTTGAGAGGAGAAGAATGGTGATGGCAAGGGACAAAAATATTGCTGCTATGTTGTAAAAATCTAATTTGAATATTATAATGTTCCACATCCTTCGTGATCGTGTTCACAAATTGGCCATATAAATGCAATTTTTGTTTCTTTTCCTTTTCAATCTAAAATCATCGTAAGGCACACCCCCATTTCTCCTTTCTGGCTGTGTCCACAAATATCGAAAAGGAACAAAACGGCCTTTCCTTGGCTTATATGTAAAACTCAAAGTCTGCAGTGACCCAAACTTATAACTCATCTCTTTAGTGTTCCTTCACTAGTTTTATTTTCAGTCCAATGTTTTTTGTATGCTTCAAATTGTGTCAAAGTTTTACATTCCGCGAAAGATTTTGTGATTTGTGAAAGTAACTACGATTATCTGTGATTTCGGATTTTTCTACACGTAACATTTTATTCAATCACAGAACAAGCTCCATTTTTCTGTAGCGAAACAATCCTTTTCCAATCTTCTTTAGAAGTGAACAAAATAGCAGTTTTGTACAATTTTCGTAAACAACTCATTTTTGGCCCTCGTACAGACTGTGTTATGAAAATTTCCCTCGCCTATCTCTCGTCAATCGTAAGAAAGTCACATTTATTATTTATAGTAATACACATTTTCCTTTGAAAACATACATACCTTGCTGCTAACTGCTCTATTGCATGACCACTTCGCTCCGCCAAATGAGACGAAAATATGATTTCTTACAGTTATGCATAGTTTCATCATCATAAAACCATGCATAATATGCATAAACATTTCCTAGTCGGAGCTCACGGGTCATATTTTTCCTATTTTCCTTCCACATCTTTGTTTTTTGGCTTTCTTCAAAGGGAAATGTATTTTGCTTCAAGCTGCAAATAACATGACAAAATAACACGAAAAATACGCCTTATTTGGAACGGAAGAACTTCAGTATTTTCTCCTCTTTCTTGATTCCACTGACAAAATATAAAAACAAAGAAAATTACTGCAAGTGTTGTTCTATAGTTGTGAACTAAAATGTATTTTCTATAATAAGTGCAGAGCTTTTCATTCGCAATAGCGAGGGGATGCATGATGGATGATAATATGAGACAAAAAATTATATCTCTGTGTCGCAACTGGTTTGTTTGCGCATAAAATATTTCATGACCACTTAAGCTCGATTTTATGATTCGGACACTGGGTGTGGTCAGGGTCATGAACTTTCACTTTTTTACTGAATATCATGATTGTCTTGTATAAATGAGAGAACAAATTATCCCATGTTTACATCTTCTTGCTCTTTATTGAGTCCGAGAAAGAACTTACTGGCTGATTATTTTCTAATGACCTTATAGTTTTAAAAACTGATATTATTGCCCAAAATAGCTTGTATCACACACTTTAAAAATATTTGACAGCGCCAAGTCACCCTTTTTTCACACACCAAAAGTCTATTTCCCCGTCTCAATCTGTATGCAATGGGTAATTCTTATTTAAATTGTAACATTTGCGATTGCGTGCAAAAAATGGTCGTTCAGTTTTTGTAATAGAAATTAAAAAGTTATTGCGTTAGTCTACGTGTACATGAACCTGTGTACCTGGCGAGTTTTATTTGCTACAAAGACCTTGAATTAAATCTCATACCCCACCTTAGTCCATACTTCATTATAATTACAAGTACTTTGATAACTGACATACATTCAAACTGGAAAGTTTGTTCAGGTCCACGTAAAAGTTTTAAATGTCACTGCTCTCCACTTCTTTATTTCTGCTTATTTTCCCGACAATCACAGCCATCGTAAAAAGCATGTGCTTGTTCCACGAAATACCGTTTTTGTTAGGATTAACCTGTCAATAAGCGAACACAGGACATGCAATGCATATTTAGAAATTTCCCGTAATTTTCACCAAGAAAATTACACCTAATTATTTATTCGTTACTTTCGCCATCGTATGCAGCGAGCGCATAAAAATGGTTCCAAGGTCTCCCTTTTCCACACACAACGGCTTCGTCAACCGTAATTGCAAACAGTAGCAAATCACAATCAGCTTTCTGGGAACGTAAATGTAATGCAAATTTGTCTGACTTGAAATTGCTCTACATTCTCTTTATTATTATTGTTTCTGAAGCTAATTATTTCCAACAAAAACTATATGAAAGGAGAAACGAAATGAAGTTGAAAAATATGTGGTGAACGACACACACAATCAAAGCACGCATTCATTTTATGTACTTCAATCCTTCAGTGTTTAGTTATACAACAAGTTGACTTGCTTATTTTTTGGAACATGCAACTCCCCACTAGTTTTTTAAGCAGGAAGCTCATTTCTCTCTTTCCTTTTGTATGCTCCCTTTTCATCAACAAAATTCTCGCGACTCACTCTTTTTTTGCTCCCAGCACTTCCACTGTTCATAATTAAAGGCTGCAGCCAAGCCAGAACCACAGTCAGTAAAAAATAGAACGAGAAAGACTGGGGAAGATTTTTTCCTTTGTTGATGTGTTAATTTGGTTGGTGCGTGAAAATGTTGATTAAAATTGTTCAAAATAAAAAGTTCGCTCAACACAAAGTTAAATTTTGTCTTGTGGTTAACTACATCGTGTGCAAAAGACAAGAAAATGGGTCTCTGTCATACGACGGCTAGACTACGAGTAGATAAAAGCAAAGGTACAAAATAAATGGCTTACTACTCTTGCTTTCCAAAAATTTAGTATTGCACATAATGTCATTTTAGGGCCAACTATTTTGGCCAAACACTAAAATACTGTAGGTTCATACCAAGCCGTACCAATACCAATTGTCCATCAGTTGGGAAAAGCTAAAATTCAGCGAATTAATTTAACCAAGATCATAACCAGGCCAAAAACAATCATATCATTTAAAACTCTGCGTTTGCAATTATATCTTTTGACAAAACTTCCGGAGAGAGGACAGAAAGTTCCTTCAATGACAAATAAAGGATAAAATACATTTTTACGTGATTTGAATAATTTCTGACTTTCTCCATTCAAAATTTTATATAATTGAAAACCTTTACTGATTGTAAAAATTTTCTGGTATTTTATCGGCAAATAAAATATTCACTACTGACTGTTTACGTAACATTAGCGTGCATTAGCCAGGCAGCCAGCCTACCAGTTACCGTTGTGAATTAATTATTATATTATTACGGATGAAGGAATGGATTGTTTATCAGTCTTTTGAAATCGTATTCAATTTTGCTAGAGTATTACAAAAGAGAAGCGAATGCAACTGCTTTATTTGGTTTAATTCCTAATTTCTTATTTAGAATGAATTTCTTACTATCGTGATTTTTACGTGTTCAGTTCACATGTCTAAACTCTCCAAGACCTTTATATCCAATTGTGATATCCAAAACCCAAACACCCAAGGTACCAAAGGTACTCAAATATGTATTTTATCTCGAATGGACATTACGACCAATCGAAATTTAATCCAAGTCACTTACTTAAAATACTTTATATCCAAATTCCAAAGTTAAAATGAAACTATAATGCTGGATTGATGTTATTATCCTAATCATTTATTTGTTTATTTATTGAAGGTTTTATTTCTATACTAATTTATTTTATCTCACACTTCGCAATTTGCGAACTACCAGCAAAGTGCGTCGTGAAATCAATTGACAAGTTAACTATCCAAGTAATATCATGAAGGCTGTAAGTAACTACACGGTTCACTAATGAAAGGGCCTTGTTACCATAATTTCTTCTTCCACAAAAACATGTGGATTTTTTCACAGTACCAACATTTATGAATTTATATTGTCGATAATAATAAGATACCGCTGTACTTTATTTTTTTTGCTTGCGATGATGATAACTATTTTTTCCATTTTGAGAAAACAATTCGTTTGATAAAGAGATAGAATATTAATACTGCATGTGGAAATAACCTTTAATTGGTCCTAAATCTCTTCTTATACCAATTATATAGATTATTACTATATTATTGTAATATAATATTTCAAATGTTTATGTGATTTGAAATTTCCGTAAATAATAAGTTGACATTGGGTGTTGGATACATTATTTATTTGTGTACTTATAGTTATAAAGTACAAAATGCCTATTTAGTTGTTCAGGCTTCGATATTTTGGTATTCATGTTTTGGATATAAAAAGCTTCGATATAAAAATTTGGACATATGGGTTTTTTGACAAATGAACAGTAAACCGATTTTATTATAACAGCGTTGTATTGTATCCTTTAAATTAATGTTCAGAATACAAATCTCAACGAGGTAACTATCTCAGGTGAAATCACTGGATTTGGCTGATATTTTGACACAATAATAAGCTTGAGGAGACACTCTCAAATATCCGTTAAAGATGTCAATGTTGCATATTTACACAAAAGTTCCCATTAGGTGGTAATATGAAAAGATAAAATGGCACAGACACTATATGAACGAAATTTTTCTAGTTTAATTATCTAAATATTTGTTAATTCACAATGGAATTTATTCCATCCTCTTTCTCCTTTTATGTGCAATTAAAACACGATGATTTTGGCTCATTTATGTGAAACTACGTGACATTGAAATCTTTTACCGGGCATGTGAAAGTATGTGTCTCCTCAAGATTGTTATTGTGGCAAATTATGAGCCAAATCCAGCCGTTACACCTGAGATAGTTACCTCGTCAGTGCAAAATGTTTCTCTCCTGTTGCCAATAACAATAATACATTTTTCCACGATTTTTCCAAATAAAACGGACATTTATTTTTTCTGTTCCATCCACAAAAGATCGAAAACACATAACGATCTCTCTATTAGTGTCATAATCGGCACAAGAAGTGCTCCATTTCTATACCGCAACAATAATCAGCTTTTACCATCACACTTCACTACTCTAATGCGCATTAACGCCGCATTTTTCTCTTGTTCCGCTTTCCTCTTTACTCAGAAATTGTATTATACGCTTCCATCAGACCTGTACTGGCTGTACTTATTATTCCACATATGAACCCGGACAATTACCGTACTGCACAAAATAATCGACATATTGGGCGTGTACATAAATATATAACTTGCACTTTTTACCACAAACAAGTATGTTTATATGTGCGACAAAAATGTATTTTTATACTTGTTCCAGTTCAACTCACTTCTTTTTTCGTCGTCCTTTCCCTCGCCTTACCTGTGTTAATGTCACAATTGATTCCTCTAAACATCTCCTTTGTCGACTTTCTTTCATTTTCTCGCTTTAAACATTCCATTTTGTTATAAATATTAAAAACTTTCTTCCCGTTCTTTCCGATACGTTTTCTGAAGATGGATCACCAACGTTTGTTTTATCATTCTACTATTCAAACAACTTGTGTCTGTGTTTTTCATATCTCGGAGCATGTAATTATACACACATTCATACTCATGCAGTCATGTTTAGCTTTCAAATGAAATTCATGGTTAACAGTTTGTGCAGAGGTGATAAGAAATATGTTTTTACACTATTATCAATATGTGTGCGATCTCTGCCAGGCCGCAAATACAACTATGCCGTGTCAAATTTCTCTTTCCGAGTGTTTCTTTTCACTTCTCTCCTGCATCACTTTTTCTTAACGGATACATGCAGATGTATTCGAGTAGAACTTTTTGCTCTTTCAGTCAGAAAGAGAAAAAAGTTGTGTGGTGCATATACATAATATGCACGATACGTGTATTTTGTTTCTTTTTCTTGTGGACAAAAAAGAGGAAAAAGAACAAGAAAAAACTTGTCTCTTTTTTCTTCCCTTTTCTTCAGATTCGCTCACGTCGCTTTTGTTCACATTTCTTCACTAGTTTTCTTTGCAAGAAAATACATTCGTACATTCAGGCATAATATAAGTACCTGTAACAATAACACACTTTTATAATTATAATTTCCATGAAAAGAAAATAGAAGCCGTATAGAAAGGCAGTCATATACAATACTGAAATTACACGAGAAAGACAAAAAAGGACGGAAAAGGAAGGAACTCTGTTTTATTTTCTCTGTAAAATACTGGAGCATTTCGTGTGATATTATAGTATTTTTCCTTCTTCCCCTTTTATTTCATTTTACTCCGAATATTTTTGAATATTGTTTTCCTCATAGGAAACGGTCTGAAGCATACAGGGTGATTCATAAACATCGCTACATCATTTTTATATGACAATGTATTTTTCCAAATGAGTATATGTAGTAACAGCAAGAATTTGTATTATTTTTAATGCCACTTTTAAAACAATACTAAAAATGGTGCAGTCTTACTGTAACTGTTACTGTATACTGATTTGGGTACAAACAATACATTGTCATATAAAAATGTTGTGTAGCGATGTTCATAAATCGAAGTGGGAAACTATTTAATACACTCCTTAGCTGCCCAGCCCTAAATTTTGGGAAAATGTTGAAAACACAGTAATAAAACAAAGTTTGAATTGGTTTGTTGAAATAATTTCTTCTTTTCGCCACACAAACACAGAAAGTCTGGTTTCACATACATAGCTTTCGAGTCCATTAACGACGTCGGCGAAGTATGTAGTACCAGCTATATTTTTGCGTCCAATATTATTTAAGAGGAGAAAGAAGAATAAAAAACAAAAGTCAGAAAAAATGTTTTTCGCTTTTATCATTATCATCGCCATCGTCGTCCTCACAGCTACCATTTTCCACTATCATTTCGGTGGTCATTATCACATCTTTTCCATCACAAACTTACACACACGTTTTTTCTCACTTTTTGGCTCCTTTACTCCCTGCTCCGTCTACATAAAGGAAGCATGCTTCCTTGCTTGCTTCGTTGGTTGCATGCATGCACGGGATATTTTCATCTCTCATGAAATAAAGAACAATAGGGCCATCCGATATCTACGTCTTCACTTTCGTTGCTTCAATCTTTCTTGTGACGCTACAGAGTTTGCTACAGAAAACAAAGATTATATTCAGCAAAGTGCAGTAACAAACGTTGCTTTACAATGTGCTCACCTGAATGTTGGAACAACTTTCACTTTCGTGTGAACATTATTCGTGCTGATGACGATCGTGATGATCATCAACATTGATGAAGATCCGCGCAACGAAGCATATCTTCCTGATGTGATCTCATTTTATCGTATTAAGCTCTGCATTACACACAAGACTAACCATGCATTATTACCATATTTATGGAAAAACCATGTATTATTATTACACTCTTCCAGCTCACATGATAGTACACTTTCTCTTTTCTTTTCTCCTTACACAGAGGAATGACTTCCTCCTTTTCTCTTCTTTCCTTGACTTCACAAACACGGCACACGCTCGTTTTATTAGAACATCTCCTTTTCTCTATGTCCCTCTTCTCCCTTGTCATCGTTCTTTCTTTTCTACTACTTTCTCTTTTCAACTTTTTCCCATCAAAGTCATGATGATGACGGGTGCTAAAAATGTTTTGTGTGCCGAAAACTTTTTCCAAGACACTTTTCCTTCGTTCTTTCAAGAAAAATTGAAAAAGGGAGGGATATATGTTTAAAAGGAGAAACGGAGAGAGGAAAAGAAAAAATGAGAAAGCAGGGGAAAATAGGAGGAAAGGGAGATTGCCAGAAATGAAAAATTCTTTCTCTCCTTTTCATGCATTTGTCCATGACTTTAAAGAAGAATAGCTTGACACTGACCAATCCTCCAAATTTCACCGCATTCAATAAAGATGCACAATTATTTGGTATGGTCCATAACCGGAGAAAGGAGCAGTTGCGGAAAATATGCCTTTCTGTACCCTTTCCAAAATAAAAATATTGCTTTTCTCAGACAAGAGTTCGTTGGTGGTCCATTCTACTACTCAACATTTCCTACTCTCCACACATTGAATATTTAATAAAATTTTCAAGTGGGAAGCAAAGAACGCCGTACAAAAAGCTGACATGGGAAAGTAACGACCATAATGTCCTAAAATATAAAGTGTACATTTTTATTACCATACAATGAAGAGCGACTGTCGAAATAATTTCTCCACACTAAATTTTTGCGAGATCGTGAATAAGAAGGAAACTCTATATATCAAGAACATTCATGCGATATTGTGTTTATCTCGGTTCTGGACTATGAGAAGCCAATCTATTTCTTGGCTCAGGAAATTTTTCTACTAAAGCATAAGTTACATTGGTTGTCCCGTTCCTTTCCGCGATGTAGTGTGGAAGGTATCCATGCAGAGAAAAAATAATATCTTCATCTCACTCTCTCCATGCTGCATTTAAAAGCAAAGTCAGCTATGCTACCACCTGGCAAAAAAGTTAAGAGGAAAGGAAGAATCCAAAATAAAAAACATGATTTTTTCTTTTTCTTTTACCAAAATCCGATAGCTCAATTGCTTCTTCTTCTCCTTAGTCTTCTTCGAGAAAACAAAAAGGTACGAAACGGAGAAAGCAGAGTGAAGTGAAGCCAAGAGGGAAAAATATACAGAAGATGTGACCATTTTCTTTCTTTTCCTCTCTTTCCTCTCAAAACCATTCAGAAAACTTATATCTATAACGTTTTTACTTCCCCTATACTTTTTCTCTCATGGGTTTGATGTGTTGCGGAATACTACTACGTACTTTCACTGGCTTTCTCTGAAGAGTGCTTTCTCTTCAAGAAAAAAGGGCTTAAGTTTCAAGAAAAATACATAATACTACTTTCGCCATACTCACTTCCAGTCTTTTCTCTTTTTATATTACGTAAGTTCGAAACTTTATCCTTCCAGACGTGTACTTTCACTTGCTTTCCTCTTTCTCTCTGTGCAAATATAAAAAATAAGCATTGGGATTGGAAAAGGGGAGAAAGTACATTTCTGTCGTGTTTCAAGTGTGGTTTTCTCCAAAAGAAAACGGGAGAAATATTTCTTGCCCATGTTTCACCAGAAAAGAAGAGGTGTTTTTTCCATCAGCACTGCGAGAGCATATGTACATGTCCTTCTTATTCTATCTGCAAAACTCGCACAAAACTAAGTTACTTTTTAAAAACTTTCTCCACCGAACGTGGAAATATGCATTGCGAGGCTTATACTGTACCTATGTACTTAATGATGATCATCTACAATATTATTATAACAGACTGAGACATAAAATATATACCAAGCACACAGCCACTTACCTTCTATCACGGCCGTTTCTTTTTCAGTAAAAAATTGAGAGAAAACGAAGCATTTTTCAGCTCTCCTCCAGAACACTGCTTTATTCCGCACAGGAAGAAATATCCCATTTTCGGAACATTTAAACATTCATTGCGAGATTTCCATTGGTAGTAAAATGAATCATTAAACATTATTTATTATTGTATTGGATTATGATATTGTAGAAGGAATGTAAAAGGCAAAGGAGATTAAAACAATACGTAAAGGAGATTTTTCAAAGTAAGATAAACGATATACGTGGACAGTCCCAGAAAGTTATTCCTATACATCATAATGCGTGTAAAGTAAACGGGGGAAAGAGAAAGTGCATACAAACATAGAGGTTCTATAGCGGAGAATGTTAGAGAAAATATTCCGTTCCCCGAGACATCTTATAGAATAACGGGCACTATTATTATTACCTACCCATTTTATTTGAATATATGTGATCTTGAGAAAAGAGAGCCTTTTTTCGTCTTATTATTAAACTATAGTATATGCATATATTTATGGTGGAGAGAAAAACCCCGGAGAAAGGAAACCAGCAGTGCAGTCAAGTGCGAGCTTGAGCTTTATTTTTCTCGGGACGAGCACACACACAAACGAGGTAGTACGCAACGTATATAAAAATGTTTCTTACTTTGTCCCTTATTTCTCCGACTAAATATATATGTATAATAGCCGTAATAATGTTGTACATTGAAAGGAAAAGCAAGCGCCGTCGCACCCAGATACATCTTTCCTTCTTTCAAGAAAATCCCTACTCTCTTTCCTAGATGTCCACTTTCTTTTAACAATATACGGCAAAGCTCTTGACCTAAACTATGTAAAGGCTTCGCTTTTCGTAAACACTAAACTCTGCTACTAGATACATACCTAGTTTCCTCCAAGCTTTCACTTTTCTTCTTATCATTTCTCCACACTACTTCCTTGCCGAAAACGGCAGAGAAGAGAGGAGAAACGACAGTGACAGAAAAATAATTCTCAAAGTCACCAGAAGAAAAAAAAGAAAGAATGAAAGGAAATTTTTGTTAGAAGGACAAAAAGAGCAAGCTTTCTCCAATCCTCTTGTTCTCATTTTAGTACCCCGCTCATGCAAAAAAAGAACAAGGCACAAAGGAAAAGCAAAAAATCTTTTCCACTTCACAGAGAATGCCCCAAAGTTTGCCTTTAATAGAGGACAATGTTCATTCGTCATTTTTTGCTCCATTGGAATTTTGGAAGAATTAATGGCCAGCCTAAAAGCCAACTTAAAATGGAAACTGCAATGAGAGAAAATCTCAAAGGTGGAATTTTATTGACTGCCTTCCGACGTTTTCCATTCCATCTCCCTACAATACATTTAAAGTGGAAGAATTGGTATCCAAAATGTTCACCCATTCGTATCAGCTTTAAAAACTGTATTTAGCAGAATATAAAATGATAAGCCAAAATGGCAGAAACCGAACCGAAACCGGGCGATAAATACACATCAAATTAAAACATCTCTCAAATTAAAAGCTTTCTGGCGTTAATATATTATTAATATTCTTTTAATATAATATCATAAAGTCAATCTCATCTCAAGTCAACAACAAATTAGGTACGCAAACGCAAAATGTCTCAAATTAATGTATTTTAACTAATGTATTTAAAATCTATTGAATAATTAATTAAATAATAAATTAATGTATTTAAAGTTATTGTATTGTTACAAGAAAGGAAAGATAACTGAATCATTAAATTCAGTTGGGGGAATTAAGCCGAGTTTATTTTTAGTAGAACATATTATGTATATAACAAAAATACGCATTGAGGAATCATTTCAATGGGGGGGCAACTACTTAGAATTGGTTAAAATTGGTTTGAAGTTTACAATTACTCACTTTTATCATTTATTTTCTCTGAGTTAAGAGTAGGTTTTGGGATTTGTACTTATGTATATAGTAACTACATTGTAGTTTCGAAATGAATATTTTGTTCTATATAAATATGTAAAGGAAAGTTGTATCTGCAAAGAAAGTTTCAGGTTCCAATTTCTGCAGTATTATTTTATTTTACAACATTCCTCTCTGCTATTAGTATTAATACGTGCTAACAATTTCCTCATACACACGTACAGATACGTCCATTATGTTGTTACAGTATGCTCACTCCTATTTGCTTTTCAACATCATCTGAAAATTGCTTCAAAGATGCAGAAAATGTAATAACTTTTCTAGCTTGATTTTTATCCTTACCAGCATTTCTTTAAACACCAAAAAAACTCCAGACTTACAGTACAGGAATACGATTTAAAGCTTCAAATCTTAGAGGTGCGTCTCATTTCATGCATAATTTTCATGAATTAAATATTCAGGAAGACATGGATGCTGATAGGGAGTAGCTATAAACAGGAAAATCATTACTGAAGGAAGGAAATAAAATTTTCTTTCAAACTCAAAAAAGTAATGTAACAAAAGGCGTAAGTTTAAGTTAAAACGCGTCTGCCTTCCATTCTGTACGTCTTTACTTTTACTTTCAAGCTTCCCTTCTAGTAATGTATTTGTAAATTTTTGTAGGTGCTGTTCTAACTAACCACCGTCAAACGTATGTTAGTGGATTTGAGGTTTCTGGGAACATTTTATTTTCCTTTCAAAAGAATCATGAAGCACACTAAATGCTGATTTCTGGCTTTCAGTTTCTAGTCGAGCATTAGCGTGCTTATCAGTAGGGAGGAAATTTTTATTTGACTAAATAATTTCCTCCCAAAAATTCCATCTTCACAAAAATATTTATTGGTGTCACTCCATTTTTATCTATTTCCCAGAACTAATCATTCTAACATAACCGTAAATAAAAATCCTAAAGCTAGCTACCGCATAGCAAACCGTAGCGACTGAGTAGTGCGAAGTTAATAATCGTGCTTACATTTATATTAATAACCGTTGTACCTTTTACTTGTCCAGTAAAAAAACTCATCTTTTTACATCAAAAACCTTTTGCACCAAGTCTTGTGTTGCTAGAGTAGTTTCCAATACCGCAGTCTCAAGCCCCAATTCCTGAAGCCAAAAAAGTCTGCTCGTGTTCCCTGTTTTTGTCCTGTTGCCTTTTTTCATGAGGACGACGTGTTTGGCGATAGTGATGCTGCCTTCTCAGAGGAGTGAAGCAACTGGGCAACCTTGATCTTCCCTTTTGCTTTTGTATTACCACTAAACTACACTTTCTCCTTGTGCAGCCGGAGCCACTACTGTAGTAAATGTATGTATTTTCGCTTTTTCACAAAGTCCGCTGTGGCGACGTCCCGAAAAACCTTTCTTCCACTGCATAGCATATTTTTCTACTTGCATCAAATTTACCTTGCTGTGCTTTCATCTCCGACAAATTTTGTACCGGTTCCATATCTTGGATAGTGGTGCTTCTTCAGCCACTTTATTTTTATACTGTGTGTATTATTTTTACACTTATATTTTACGCTATAATATTTTATCCTTAAAACTCAAAAGTGATCAGAGTCTTTTTTTGCTATTCTCCAGAAACGATGCTTTCAGGGCTTGTCTATATTCCTCACCTTCTTAAACCGAGTTGTTGTTGCCTGTGTCAATTTCAAAATGGCTTAAGCCGGAAAAAAGACTGTCCACTAGTCCGCACTAGCTTTTCCCTAGAACCTTTTATGCGTTTATTCTTTTTACAAGGTGTACAAAATGCTGAAACTCCTTATTCGTTCACGTCTCTCGTGGCTGTAAACGTCCAAATCGTGGCAACGTAAATCCTTCACTTCTCTTTGTATCGTAATAAGAAGCCACTGCAGAATACTTTTTTGTTCAATCTGGCCCTGTTGTAACTTTGTACTAATACTTTTTATTTTTAGCTTAGAGTTTCTACAATAAACATAAATACTTTTTAAACAGAACTACACATTAGAAAATCATAGTTTCGAAAGAATCTGCGTGACAGGAAATTAGAGATGTTCCTCGATCGAGCTCATAATGTTGGTATACTCTGTGGACAGATATAAAATATTATACGCAATACTTTGATGTCTGCTTTTTCTCTAATAAACAATGTCGATGTCGGCAATTCTTCGTGGTTGAAACATACATATAAAGAAGTGTGCCTGAAAGGCTCCAGCAGAGCAGAAAGGTACACCTGTGCAGTGTGTCTTTTAACACGTTCTTAGTCTGTACAAGTGAACGTGAAAGCAAGTGAAAGCAGCGCATATTTAAGCTTCTTACCTTTACTTTCTGTAGCTATAAAAAGAGATGACCATTCTTGATAAACTTTCTCTTTTAGGTTTACTTTATTAAAATAAGCTTATCACCTCTAAAATAACATTATTCCGCATATTTTTCCCGAAAACTTTTACTTTCCATGAAAATCTTGGTTAAAAGAGCATATTTTAGTCAGGACATATCTTTTATATTATGGCAAAGCGTGTCCATTTTATTTCATTGCATCTAAAACTCTCCAGACATTGTATTTCGTACTCAGCCCGGAGAACCCGACCTCCCGACCAGGTATAATAATAAGGAAGGAAACTTCACGAGCAGCGAGAAAAAGGAAACTTCACGCGGAGAATTACAGCAATATACCTAGCTATACAGAATATAAAAACACACGAAAACTAACTAACTACTCACTCCTCGCTTTCTCTCCCTTTCTCTCCCAGTTCCGTTTTTCTTTTTTACTTTCTCTCTCGTGATCATCCCGAAGCTCTAGACACACTCCAGTATTTTGTTGCCACTTTTGCTCGCTTTCTCTCTGCTCAACTGATTATATTCTATCCATGCTTCAGTCATAATAAGAGATCCTTCAACATTCATTTCGACAGATAGTTTCTTCCCATGAACTATAACATATTTTTAATTATATACTGAAATTCTTGGATTTTTTCCTTCCGCTCAGTTGAGGTGCTTATGCTTACATTTTGCTACTAACAAAAGGGTCACATTCTGTGTGGATGAATCCTTAGAAAAATATTTTATTCTCTAGTGAAACAGCAGCAGCGTAAGCAGTCCAGTCGCAGCAGCAAAACCATCCTCATCAGCCAATTTTCCCTGATGCAGTAAGATTGTACGTTTCAGAAAGCAGAGCAAAAGCAAAATGAACTAAAGCTAAACTTTATATTGCTGCCATGCTGCTTCTGTTACTTCGTAAAATGTATTTTTATTCTTCTGGAACAAAAAACTTTTTTTTACCACACTGGCGTAGTATTTAATGTGCCTTGCTAGAAACGTGTACATTTTTACACCCGGATTTTCTCCAAAATATGAGTAGAGAGACCGTTATAATGGGGTTTTCCACTTTGGTTTTAGCTAAGGTTATCAAAAGTAGACAGAGCAATGCTGCTGGAGAAATAAAGAATAATGCTGCTGTTGTGTGCAAGGATATTGGTGTTGGACTTTGAGTTAACATACATTACCTAACTAACATGTATTCCGTGTCTTTCTCTCCGCCTTTTACCACTACTGAAAGCAGAAAAACTTTACTTTCCCGTGTCTACTTTTTTACTTTCTCTATAGTGTTGTACAATTCAATAATAGGGAAAAGAAGAAAAGTTTTGGTATGTGCGAGCAGAGCTAGAGCAGAGAGCCCGGCCGTTACTTTATTCTGCTGCATGTTCAGTGCTATTTTCTCTAAAAGTATATACTTTCTATATTATTATTCAATTCTTCTATATTATTCAACTACCAGCCAATGCCCAAAGTCTCAAACTTTTCTCTGCGACACTGTCTGTCTGCACAGGAATTTGATGCACCGGTTATCAGGAACAATTTCGAAACATCCAAATTAATTTTTATAAGCGGTCAGTTTTTAGTACAAAAGTTTTTGTTCGTTTATGTGTTTTGTGTTGCGTAAATTATATTCATTTATTATTTAAGGTGCTTTTAAAGATGTTTCATCTTATCGGCGGATATTATCTTGGATGGATTATTATTGATTTAATTATATTTTTAAAGCATAAAAACATCATAAATTATTTTAGCATCAGCCTACTTTTGATTAACTGCATATGCATAATTTGACTGAAAGTGTTGCTCAAATACGTAGTATATCTAAATATTAAACCTTAAAAGGACAAATAAATAGGAAAAATAAAGATTGCTAAGTACAGCTCATTGATGAGAAGAGTCAACTCTTTAAAATTGTGGTCAAATGTAAATGGCTGTACTGGTAACGTGGTTCAATCATTGTAACATTCTATTCATATATTTAACAGGTTCGTCGGTTCGACAAGCCGCGTTGTGCCAAGATTTATTACCGCCACCGTCCTTTTCCCCATATACTGGTGCAATGTACAACTCTGTCGCTCTCCAGATATTCCTTTTCTTCCTTTTCACCACGGTTCAGATATTATAACAAACTTTATTGCTCCTATAAAAAAGACGGAGAGTCCCGTCTACTTCAGTTCCACTGGTTACTGGTGCTCCGTCTCTTTTTACAGCAGTATGCTAGCCTAGCATTTTCCCTTCCATCCTGAGAAGTAGCAGGCCAGATATTCTCTTCTTTTTCCTCCGATCGCTCCGTCGTTCTCTTCGGTCTGCACTGCGGATTTTTCCAACAGTCGTTCGTTCCCCGTCGTAACCTCGAGTCCTAGTTACTCCAAACTACTACAAAACAACACACACACACAAAAGAGCGAGCATTATCAGAGACTTTTTCTACTATTTACTCCACAATCCGTACTACGGGCACACACCACTCACTCACACACGCTTTACTACAAACTATATTTTTCTCCTGCTGAAGAAAAAGGTATGAAAATACTACTGGGACCATATAAAAATACTACCAATATTATTACCACGTTTCTCGCTGCACACATACAATAATATCAGTTTTTGTTCCAATTCAAGTCCAGCAGTAGAACAGCAGCAGCAGAAAAATATATTGTACAATTTTCCGTGGTTCGCCTAGCCTCAGCCTAGTCCTAGTAACTCTAGTCCACAAAGACACAGACACACACACTCGCACACACGGGGAGAAAAGTAAAGTAAAAATCTCTTCTTTTTCTGTAGCTTTTGTACAATACATATTTCTGAGCCCCTCGAAACAAAAAGGAAAGAACAAATATTGCCCTCTGACTACGACACCAGTACGAAGTGAGAGAGACACAGAGAAAATATTTCTTTCTCTCAAGTTTGTGTGTAGAAAGAAAAAATAAAAAGGATTTTTTATTCAACAACAATAACATCAGCAGTGTAGAAAGAGGAGAAGCAGCAGCAGCATCGTGAAGAAGAAACAGCAAAGGCAGAGAAAAACAATAAAATCTCATTCTTGAAGCCAAGTTAAGTACGAATGAAGTGAAAGAGACAATAGAGAGAAACATTTCTCTTCCCAACTTACAACTCAATCACAATCTACTGCTGTTAATTATCTGCATTTCTTGTGGAGACCGACCAATAAAATATAAAAAAGAGACCTTTAACAAAAGAAATATACCGACCACCCTGAAGCCTCCGTGTGTTGTTAGATGTTTGATTGAACCTTGTTCCTCAAAAACACCGGATACCTTTCTGGAACCTCTCTAGACAAAATTGAAGTAATAACTGATTTATTGGAGAACGTTGACTAACAATTTCTAGATAGTTGATATTGCAAGTAAATCCACCAATCAATTTAAAAGGATCCAAATTTTTGCTTCCAACAAAATTCCAAAACAATAAATAAATTGACTCGCACATTTCTCACTGTTTTCCTCTAGATCTTTAGAGTAACTACTTATAAAAGATATATTCGCTGCATTTCTTCAAATAACACTTTAAAATATAAAAATCTAGTCAATAATACGCTAATATAAACACACGTAATAAGTGCACGTTGTTAAGAAGTAGTTTTTACATTGATCAGCAGTTTTTACTTGGTCTTTTTATTATTTTCTCTCTCTCTCTCTTCCTCCTCACACTTTCTCTATTCTCTCTCTTCACTACCGTAGAACAACTGGAAACCGGAAGAGAAAACTACTAATTAAGGAACACTGCGGGTGATCTCATGTTATGGATGTATAGTAGTTCAGTTTGTGCTTTTCCTTAGACAATTAAATGGCTCAGTAATATAATATTATAAATACTATACATTCCTCTCAAACATTTTCTCTTTCTTGATCTCCAACCGACGACGAAGGAGACTCTGAGATCAAAGTTATTCTTTCAAAAGAATATTCATCGATACATATCAAATCATAGCCTGGAGTTAACTAATAATTAATTAATTCGTTAATTTAAGCGATATTTCATTAGCCAAGCAAACAAATATTAATAAAAGATATTTTTAAAATTTAAACCGTTGCGCTCTTAAAACAAAGGAATTTTAGTCTATATATAATTTATAAAATAACATCATAGTTAAGTTAATACTAATAACTATTAATAAACAAAGTATTAATTGTTGTTAATTATTATTGTTGGCACAAAATAAGATTTTTTATTTTTTATCGCAAGAAGCAGTAATAATAGTTTCAAAGTTATTAAAAAGCTAATTTAAGTCTGTTTCAATTGAAAGCCAAATATATATACAAGATATTTATGTTCTGAAAACTTAAATATTCTATTAATCACAACATATCAAAAATTACTTGTGACATATCAAAAGCTAAAAAACAGCAGAGAATTATCTGCATCAACAAAAGTTTTTCAAAAAACGTTGCCGTTACAGAAAATTTATGAAATGAGCCAAATGAAACATTATTTTCGCTTATTCCAGTAAATTCCGTTTTTCACAAAATCCACAAACTCTACTTAGAGTAGACATATTTATGAAATATTGCAGTACTCGCAAAGGGTTTGGAACATTAAAGAACAGACGTGGTGGCTTAGTGCTCTTATTAATTTCTCGTCCCTATCCTGAACCGTGCCGTTCGGCGTTTCAAAGAGTGGCATTTAAACCTATTTGCCGGAAACAATGCTAGAATTCGTGTTCAAAACTTCTGAAGAAAAAATCAACGTGATTTTCGTCTTCTGATATACAGTTGCATAGACAAAATAAGTGTTCATATTAATGAAGATATCTGGTGGTTTGTTAATTAATTAGTGCAAAATAATAGTCCCAGCTTGTCTGTATGGATGAGTGTAAGTGCATTTGTTTATATTTCGGTGTGGTGGGAGAAAGTTTGTTTCATGAAGTGATTGCCAAGTGAAAACGAAAACGAATCGAATGCGCAGAAAAAGTATCTGCTAAAACATTTTTATGCAGCAGCAAACACTTAAATGATTTATAAACATGCCTCATTGGATGAGTTAACATCAACCTAAAAATAATCACAAAGCAATTTGCAATTAATAATCGAGTTAATTACCATCGTCGACCCAGCTTAAGGCAACAATGTCGCGGTATATGATTGATCTTTGAAACTCACACTTTCCTTCCAACTAAAAAAGCTTCTTCGTCAAAAGAAAAGAAACAACACGACTGTGCTGAACCACACTGCTCGTACTTTCGGCGTCTGCTGAGGTAACGTCTCCTTTCTTTATTTATCATCACTCAATTTTAGAACAGCGAATTTAATAGCGTACATCATATTCTTAAGGTGTTCATGAAATCAAAGAAATGAGCCACCATTTCTCTCCCACTTTTCATTTTCCCTCTCATGGTAGAAAGAGACCGAATCTGTATATTAAAGATACATGCACAAAGGTATTTGTATGAATCCACTTGGAGGACCGAAAAATCAGCTGTCTTTCCTTGTTTTTCTGCCCTTGGAACATTTTATCTACCTACCTTGGGATTCTCTAAAATTTTGATGAAGAACATAAGAAGAGCATTATCTCGTTTACCTTTTGCTTCTCCTTTCTCTTCGCCCTCATGTCATTCGAGTTTGGAAACTAGCAAAACGACTGAGCCAAGTCCGAAAAAGAATCTTTCTTTCTCACTGTCTCTCTTCCCTCTCTGCAACTTTTTTACCTTTTGACAAAAAATCAATTCGTCCAAATATTATTCCACACACACCTGTATCCAAACTTTGTTTAGGCATATGAATATTTTGAATATCCAAAAACTAAAAGGGGTATTATTTCAACACATTTATGCAACCTGGTGAAAGCTGCAGCTTTGTTTATAGGTCGTGACGTGTGCGATACAAGTCTGAAATATTATACATTGTAAGCTCCTGATTATTGCATGGATCGTAGTAGACGAATTGATCGTTTTAGACGTGTCGGATTTCATGTCTCATAGATAACACACTTTTTGTGCGTGTTCACCGTTTCATTAACTACGCGTTCATTCTCCATTACGAATACATGAATAGAAGCTTATATAAGCACCAACTTTCCTTGTCCACCTCGATGTTGTTATCGAGGTTATAGAATTATTCCTCGTTTAACCAGACAGTGAAACAGACAAATTGAGTAAATTATTATTTTTTTAATAAAATGGAGCCAAATTGGATAAATGACCTTTCTTTGCTTGTTTAACATTGCAAAAGAATTATTGTTTCGACAGAACAATTTTGTATGTTTGGTAGCATAAATATTATAAATTGACGCTGTTGTAAATAGAAGCTGACATTGCCTAGTATTGGTTATCTTTATTATTTTATATCGCAGTTTTATTATCGCTGAATTTGCATTTAAATTCAGTAATGTAATATTGTTAATTATTTGACACTAAGTTTGAGTTGACCTCAGTAACAATTGACGGATTAACAATTGGATTATGTTTGGTAAATAATTTGTCTCATAATACAGTTTCAAATGGGCAAAGACGATCATTGCCTGACACTTTGTCCTTATCTGTAAACGTAAATACGTGTCTAATGTCTAAAATTTGACTAGTTTATTTTGACAAGTTTATCATCTCTGTCGCTAACATGAGTTTCATAAAATAATGAAAGGGACAAAAGACATAACAGCATTCCAGAAATATTTCTTTCGTACTTTTATATTGCTCGCTCATTTCTAAAACTCGAAAGCTCCCTGAATAATATAATAATACTAGTACATATAAAGATTTAATACGTCAGCATTTTTAAACCGCATATATTTCCAATGCGAAAATTCAGTAAATTGTATAGGCATTCTACATAATTGAAATGAAATTTCATTTTCAAAATAAGATTTCTAATGGAGTCACAATAAAGCAGATATAAACAAAAGCGAGAGCATTTTCTTTTTGATTTAATAGTAAATATTAAATTGTCATAAGTCGACATATATAAATTGACTATAGATTTTTACTTGGGTTGGAATTTGATTTTTGTTTACCACAAGTGTGCTTTTAAATTGGAATAATTTTGTGAAAATCTCAAGTTAACGACGTAACAGTACTTAGTAATAGTACGTAATAGTACTTATTTTGTTATTATTGTATCTAGAATGTGCTTTAACAGTCGATTTCAACCACAAGCAATTTACAATAGTTATCAATTATTTTTGAGTCATCATTTTCAATTGAAACTATGTAACATTTCCACATTTCCAGTTGACTGAACTGATGCTTTGATGCACACCGGATATGCCTTATTATGTAGACAGGTGTAAGAATCAAACTTTTAGAACGGTTTGAATTTTGTGTAATAGCACAACAAAATATTTAAATGTTTCAATGATAAATACATCAATGGTTCATAAATGCCCGTTGCGTTCAGCATGTGAAATTAACGTGATTATTTGGTCAAAAAAGTTCATTTAAAGTTTGTTTTCTGCAGGGAGTGTGTCCTGGTCGAATCAAATCAATGAGGGTTTACTTGCGTTTACCCGTTTGGTTGTTAATATACTTCAGATAAAATACAAAATAAAAAAATACTGAAATAACTACCAACTACTAAAG
>VYYJ01001470.1:0-30531 GCA_021029165.1 Cyphoderus albinus | reverse complement strand
CCAATTGTGATTATGAGCGACGAAGTGGAGATAGCGAAGTTAGCCTGAACCTGAAGCCCCGCCGGTACTTCCACCTGCGAAAATAATAATTGAGAAAAAATCAGTGGTTAAATTAAAAAATTTGTTTTTATTTTTATTATTTTTATTTTTATTTATTCTTTTATTACCCCCTGTTCCTGTACCCCCAGTTCCTGCTCCACCTCCCGTACCGGCTCCACTGAAAATAGACAACATAATTTTGTAAAACAAGTGTTGTGGCCGGGGACAGTTAAATAGCTCAACAACATTGAGTATTGCGGCTGGTTTGACTAAACGTGTAGCTGAGGGGCCAGAGCACCCAAACATGTCGGACGTTTTCGCTTACCCAGTGGTACCTGTAAAGAGTAACAAAAATTGTTTTAAAACACCAAACTACTTAAAAATGACCTAAGTGAATGTATAAACATATATGTTTTATTTTGACGGAATATAGTGAGTTAAGAGAATAAATTTACCTCCGGTTCCGGTTCCTGTGACGATAGAAATGTAAATACAAATAAATTAATAAATTTCGAAGTTGTTTGTAAGTATGAAATCTCTGTCAAGCTTATATATGAGAACAATATATTGGTAGATAAATTTCGGTTTTTCTTACCGGTACCGGTTGTTCCATATGGTGTTCCATATGGTGAGGCGACTGCAGCTGCGATAACTGCGAGGAGGAGGGCGAAAATGATGACTGGCTTCATCTTGGTTTTTGGGTTGTTAAAGCGGCAAAAGAGTTGCTTCTTAATTGGTGAAGGAGGAAAAATAATCTGATGGCCCATTGCAAAAATCTCGGAGCTTTTATACTTCAACCGTCCCATTTATGCTGTCAGGCTAGAACGGAACTTGTTTGACGGTGAAGGTTTAATTACCAGGCTATTGAATAAACTTCGTCTCATTTCACTTGTTTGTTGTGACATCATTGAACGTCTCCCTCTCACGCTTGTTATTCCATTAACTGTGGCAGATGAATGTTGTGCTATTGTATTGTCGGATATTTGATACCTAAAATTAAGTACTTAAACTTAATTCATTAATTATTTAATATTTTTTGCATTTTTTCCTGTTTAAAGATGAAGTAAGTTAACTGATTTATTGGTTGATTTTGTGCATTAGATTTAATTTTCAAATTTAATTTTTTTGAACGGTTTTTATTTTCTAGACGTCATCGATGGCTGAGCAATCAATCAAGAATAAAATATTTATTAGTGAATAAAACCGAGGTCCATTGAGCCCATTAACATTTTTTTATTTGCAGCTCATTAAGACATCAATAATTTTTAACTACCAACTTATGTGTTGTTATAAGTAGCAACTGTTACATAGTACATTGCTGTATAGCACTACATCGCTTCCTGTAATTTGTCTGCTCATAGTTATGGAATTTATTGCAAAAAGTTACGAGCATGCCGTTCACGAAAATCAAACTGTGCTACCTGATGCAATAAATATTCCGGACTCTGTTTTGTGAATGTAGAAAACGCCGATTGCTTCCTGTCGTCAGCATTGATTCCATTAATGTGAAAACCTTTATCAATTTCATTGTTTCCATTCTTTACATCATCCATTAAACCATTAGAGATTAATTAATCCGAGACATCAACCCCAATTAAGATTTACAGATTCTTATGCCTATAACATTTGGACTCCCCCGTTCCGCAATTAAAACGTCAGCAAGTCAAATCATGAAGCAACTAACGCACATCACAAAATCGTTTCCTTAAAAATTTGTTGTGACGTTTGAACGCATGTGGATGACAGGTTAAGAAATTTTTATTATGTTTGGGTGACATGAACGCAGGATGTAAAAATTAGAATAAATACATACGTCATTGGTTTATTATGACTATGACAAAATACTTGAATGTTGAATGTTTGGCCGAATTTAACGAAGCGGCAAGTTAACTGTTCCAGACAAATTGATATTTCAAAGTGATTAAAATTACAATTTTATTTAACATTTACATTTATGTATGTATATATATTTTAATTATCACTAATTATGGGTTTGTTATAACCATCACTTCTTCTGGCTGATTAACTGACTTGTTTTGTTTCCTCATAGACTCTGAGATAATCCTTGCATATTTCAACGCCACCGGAAGAAAAAGTAACCTCGGAAGCAGTATCGAGAAGCCCATAATATACCAGCCCTTGTACCCCAGGTAAAATGATTCAAATAGTCGTAGAGCCACCCAGTGAAATACGTAAGCTAAACTGCACCAGATCCATAGCTTGACGCGTCTAAGACGATACCTCAGTGAGCAGCACTAAAAATTTAAATTCAAAATTAGAAACCTGCTACATAGTATTATCCATATAATTGGTGTCTTTAGAATTGGTTACCGGTCGCATTGATGTAGCCTGTAGCAGGAAGAAGGCCGCAAACGGTGGAATAAAATGGACCACTGCCCACATACACATATCTGACCCACACCAGAAAATTCGATTGTTTGGCATAATGACGAAGAAATATTTCCCGGATGCAGTAAGTCCCCTGTAGATTCTTCACCTCTTCCTCTGGTGTTGTATCCGTGTTTGTACAAATTATGGCAACGACAGAATAGAAAATTAAATAAACCACCACAAACGAAGTGTAAATCAGATCGACGAAGGCAACAACTTGTGTAACTTTTCTCCAGCAGGATGCTATTACTGCTCGGGTTTGTGAACTATCCTTTCTAATTGGTAGATATTCGTCCGCCATTATAATACAATATTTTTTTACTTTCTTTGATTTATGTTAAGAAACTGAACCAAATTATTTTTACATGCGTATTTTAAATTGAAAAATTACATGTTTAAAATTTTGTAACTCTAAAGAAAAATATCAATAGAAAAAGATCCATTTTCTGAATAAGAACTTTTTTGTTTTTCTCTCAACGTCTCGCCTGTCGGCTTGTTTAGTTTGTGGTGGTTCATTAAATCTTTTTTTCCATTCATTAATGATAAACGACATGAGGATAAATATGTAATTGAATTAATGAACAATGACATTCATCATGCAACAAACGACGAGATTTTTCTTTAATGAATTCTGAAAATATCATTACTGTTTTGAAAGAAAATCGAGCCCACAACGTGATTAAATATAATAATTGGTTCATTAAATGTTTTTTTTATTCATTAATGATAAACGACATGAGGATAAATATGTAATTGAATTAATGAACAATGACATTCATCATGCAACAAACGACGAGATTTTTCTCTAATGAATTCTGAAAATATCATTACTGTTTTAAAAGAAAATCGAGTCCACAACGTGATTAAATATAATAATTTTCATATAATTAATATATATAACTCAAACCTGATATTTTTCAATGTCATGGAATTCTGGAGGACATTACACAACATAGAAATTGCAGAAAGTTCAAAAGTAGTCTAACAGTTAGTCACGTTGTTAGTGGTTTTCTAAGTTGTTGTTAGATATGAAATTTTCTTGCTACGTAATATTATATTTCAAATATATTAAAGTAATTTAGTTCAGACCGAGACCGGATTAAATACTTTTCCTCCCTCCAGCTAATTTCACAATTGAATATCATTGCTGTTTCGGACAAAAACTGCATGATATTTGACCTATGAAAACTCCACAATCCTGTTTAATTAAGAGTCCCTGAGCTTACATTACTTTCCTTCCTTGCTTTCATTAATGCAAACTATTAACAAGAACGTTTCATTACGCAGCTATTATGCTATGTGCTATGAACATGATTCTGAATTGGTAGCTAGGCACAATCCAACATTGCCAAATTATTACTTAGGAAAAAACTACATGACTTTAATTGTACTTATCAATAAGAGTCATAATCGACAGTGCCTTGTTGCGGAAAACCGTAGTTCATTGGTAATGTTTGTTTTGTGACGCAGCAGCAGGTGGACTATTTAAGCTCGCCGGAAGTTAAAATGTTACTTGTGCGATTACACGATTCATGTTCTCATCATACTTTAAAATAGGAAACCTAGATTATTTCATTACAGCAAGCTGCCACAGGCTTCTATATGCTGAGCATGATTATGATGACCTATTCAAAGAACCATGGCGTGGGAACTAAGGTGTGTTTGCGACATTGACTGAAAATAATTTGACTGCAAAGATGATGCAATAATGACGTCAACATTGTGCATAAAGGACAAAAAAAATATCCGTGTATTAGAAGTTTGATATCTTGGAGAGTATTAAATATTTTTAAGACGTCGTTTGTCTTCTGCAACTAATGCTCAGACGGAAATGTCAATAATTTTTAATTTAGGGTACACGATTTATATTTATATAACATTTTATTTTGATTGGATTATAATATGTTAATTGTGATATTAAAATATGTAGGTAATAATGAATTGCTTGAGGACCACTTGTGTTTTCGATGCCGACCAGACGACCATAGCCACGCGATTGTATCATGTTTTAGTGTGCATTAGTTTTATTAACTGGGAATTAAGTGCAAAACTGGAAATACCAAATTCATTAATTAGAGAGACAATAAAAAGGAAACTCGTTAAATGTGACTTTTAAAAGTTTTAGAGCACAACTTACATTGCCCGCTTGCTGCATGAAGCATTTAATGAATGGATCATACGTGCTGAGTAAATTAAATATTAATTTTTAATTGATAAAGCGTATCACAGATTTTAATAGGTTATGAAAAATCCATAGAAAATTACGTGCAAAATGGATCCTCCTCTGGAGATTTAAATGGTTCTTTAACTGTGTATTGTGTAATGTGTTAAATATGAAAATTTTAAATCAGAAAAAATAGAAAAAAATTCAAATGAGAGAGCAGATACTTACACCCGATGTCCATGCAAGGCCAAAATGTCGAATTAGCTTTGGGCTGTAATGAGGGCGGCACAAATTTTTCCAGAAGAAATTCAACGCTAGCGGGACTCACTTGTCCCTCCTTGTCTGTCAATTCTGCGCTAATCATGGCGCACCTCAAAATGCACTAAAACAAATTGAACCCAAAGCAAATTTCAGTGAACCTACAATTTCTGTTTTGATTTTGAATGATCAAATCAAAGAAACAATTTTAAAACACTAACGTTTTGTTTTTTAGATTTATCTTTCCCGTTTTTAAACTTCATCGTCTTTGCACATTTTGATACTAGCTGTAACTGTAGCTTTGTCAGGTCTTGGATAACAGCTCGACAACTTTTCTCCGGTGTCGCACCCCATACCGTTTCACGCTGAAAACAAAAACAAACTCGGAATTCATTCATAAACAAACAAAATACTTAAATTTCTGTGTTTAATTTTGATAATTGCAATTTATTTGGAAAACTTACGTGCACTTCAAAAATAATTACAAGAATCACGCACACAGCCGGGAATGACCGCATCATAATTTCAAAAGCTCTCCCTAAAGCTAAATTAAGTAATTCAACGTTTAATGTTCTTTACTTCACCAAGCCCAGTACGAATTTGATTAACCTTGTCATTTCAAAGTTTCAGATGATAAATGTTGAGTTAGTCTAAGGTCACGCTGGTTTTATTTATCAACTTTGGATTTTTTTACAAAACAAAATTAAATTTTAATTACCATAAAAAACCTCGTGTTTCCATGTTTTCACTGATTTCGATAAAGATCAACTGAGTAATGATCTCAGTCAACCAAAAAATTGTTTGGGTGCCTTTGTCTCGACACAACTAAATTTTTGCAGTAAAGTACAGCTTTATAGAAAAATACAACTTCATTCGCGAAAATGATGCATGATGTGTCGAGATAATTGCAGTTAATTCGGGTGCTATGATTTTGAACATGAACTTTGAAAACACCTCTTTCGAGGTAGCAATTATATAGATGATGTTAAATTCTCCATTCATGGAAAATTTTTGTCTCTTTTGACCCGAGTGCTCCATGAATTGGGTAATTACAACGGAGGTGTTACTTACATGAATTGGGTGTCGGTGGCAATTTTTTGAGAGCAGATAAATTTAATATGATTTGGTGAAATCAGGAAAACTACTCATTCAAAGTCACGAAATCATGTGCATCATGCAAAGAGACGCTCATTCATCAATTATCTACGCTCTGTAAGTTTAATTAATTCATAGTGGTCTTAATATAGAAATGCAGTCTCCGGAATTCCTCTTTATTCCTTATTATAAATCATACAGATTATTGACGCTTAAAAATTTGTACGGATCAGTTATTCATTACTATTGCTAAAATCAGTTTACACAAGCTAAATATTTACTGGGTACTACTTCAATCTCGTATTATAAGATTGGATATTATACCATGGAATTATTTTAATCTTTGACAAACAAAATTCTTATTCATTTTGTAGCATGTTAATGTTACATTTTAATTTTGGATACTGAAACCCGACATGAATTAGAATGTATATGTTGTTTTGTAATCAATTTAACCTATCTACAGATATAAAAAATGAAAGAAATTATAAAAACTCTGTTAAACAGCAAATTATAGATTTACAAAAAATCATGTAGTGTGCCCATGCGTCCCAATTTAAAAAAAAACACCTACATATGTATTGCTTGATGTAAATATTTTGGCAATTTCTTTATTGCGACAATGACAACAATGTCTTCTTCTTCTTAATATATTTATTTAGTTAGTATTATGTCCAAAGAAACCTAATTTGAAAATAAAAACTGCGCCATATTTTTGCCAAGATAGTTTTTGATAATGGCATCATTTACGAGAGAAAATTACGTTTTATGAGGAAGCGTTAAGGCAATGGCAGAACAATTTGTGGTTTGTAAGCGAGTGGGATTATTTAACAGAAGTATTTAAGAGTAAACAAATAGAAATGTGTCATCAATTTGCGTGGGAACATTTTTAGTGGACTAAATGTTTCCTTAACTTATGTAAGTGTTGGCATAAAAAAAGTACCGACCTAATTAGCATACTTAAAATTTTGAGCTTGATTTTGGTTTTAGACAGCTTCACATTCGCAGTCTCAATTTATTCCTCAAGTGGCTTGTGTGACCGAAACTAGTGCAGCATGCCCTGGCTGAACTTTATTTTTGTTCAAATATTTATTATCATTGACATAACTCATTGATCCTAACCGACTGCTCTTCTGGAAGAAAATGTTATTTTGATCGAGATTCTGTGGTCCGAGTTTGAAAATGTGGAGTGGAAAAAAGAAATTATGGTGCTGCAAATGCAAATGGTAAGCTAAAAAATAAATAAACCAAAGTTTGTTTTAAAGCATATTTATAATACTAAATCACAATTTCTCTAAATTTTTGTTCCATGTTCTACACGGAATCTCAAAGAAATTTCATTGCATCATCATATTATCACTTCAATTTCTAATCATTTCCGTCGACAATGGTGTAAACGGGGCGGCCTGGAATAAATTATCACGTAGACATCCACAATGCATGGACGGGGATTTTGGCTGCTCTTGTGAAGGACGCAATGACTGTGACAAAAGCAAATATTTGGAATGTATTGATGGACACGTAAGTTAAAATATATCATGTTTATCTGCTTAATCAAAAATTAAGAATTATTTTGGCTCAATTTTTTGCGTTTAAGTGCGACTGTGAGTATCCAGAAAGGCGAAAATATGACATGAGCATGGGCCATTGCGTATCACTGGTGGGAAGTTTCTGCGACAAGGATGACGGCAAAGAAGATTGGCATCCGGATTGTGTTCGAAATGCTGAATGCATGCGGGGTCGCTGTGTGTGTGTGGACGGTTACAGCAAGACGAACAAAAATACCTGCCTTGTCGGTTATGGAAAAAAGTGTAAACCGAAACAGTGCAACGGCGATGTGGGACTCGCCTGTAAAGACGGAACGTGCAAATGCGCTGATGCCTCATTTATCTACTCTCGCATTCACCAAGAATGTGTTGACCCTGAAGCGGAAGTGAAGAACTTCATTGAGAGTGTGGCAGAGCGGGTTATCAGATCTCTTATCAGTTTAAAGATGAGAGGCATCATGATGATGCGCATGATGCCACAGTCAAACTGTATGAGCACGAAAAAGAAAGGCAAAGGGAAGGGTTCCAAAGGGTCTAAAGGATGCAGATAAACTTGAGCTTTTATAATTACAATTTTGCTACTGACTGATTTGATATTAGTATATTTGGAATAAAGCCAAATATTTTGCTGACAGACATTCAATTCTACTTACGCTATATACTGTTATTACACAAAGTCTGTGTAGATTATGTATTAGAAATATGTACATAAATATGTTGACGCAATTTTTGACTAAACATTTCAATTGACTGAGAATAAGTTACTGAATGTTACGTGACTGAAATACTAAACTCGTAATATTTTAATATGGTGCGGTACCTGAGTAACGGTTTGATTGACATAATTTTGAACACTTCATACTCTTGTTAAGCTATGTTAATTTTGCGGATTAGAATTGACACTTTCAAAAGATCAAGTTTAGTAAAATGCTCTTAGAGGAAACAAATTTGAAATTGTGTTTGACATAGAGGAAATTCTTTTCAAAACGCTGTGCGAATAATCATTACATTTTTGTCTTAAAAAATCAATCAACTTTAGAAACAATGACTTAAATGCCCGATCAACTAACAAATTTGTAACAATCTTTCCTCGTCCGGATATTGTATATAAATAAAAACTAAAACTAGATGAACAGAGTAAATATCTTTAAAAAAATTCAAATCTTGTCTGAAATTCAGGTATTAGTAATTACTATATATTTTCGGGAAAATGTCGAGTCGAGTTGCTATTTTGATTTTCATAGCAATCATAGGAGTAGTTGCTGAATTGTCTACAGCTGCAAAGCATGAAATAGCGTCTACATCAAAAGCAGATTGGGGAGTTTGGAGCCACTGGAAAACGTGTCCTAGTGGATACGCTCGTGGTTTCCAGTTATCAACAGAGCCGCAAATGTTCAAATATGGGGAAGACAATACTGCGCTCAATGCAATTCGATTGCTCTGTGCAACCAAAGCCAATCCTACCGAACTGAGGTCAACCCACTACGGTGCCTACTGGGGAAAATGGGGACAACGATTTTTCTGTCCAGAAAATAAATTTCTAACGGGATTTCAATTACGAGTACAAAATCCTCTGAAGGGTTTACAGGATAATACAGGAACCAACAACATTCGCTTCTTCTGCAACAATATAACACTGGAAGGCGACGGTCTGGCTGGAGGTGAGTGGGAACAAACAAGTCACCATTGCAAAGAAGGCCATTATGTCTGTGGAATGCGTGTTCAAATTGACAACCAAAAAGCCACTGGAATATTTTGTAGAAAGTTTAAAGATGGTAATTAAAATATTAACTGAATACTGAATTATTATATACTTTATTACATAAAGATTTGGTATTATATATTTTAATGACATTTTTCTATATTTTCATATACAATACAATTTTATTCAGATGACGATACAGCCCTTAATAATGTTGAGCTTTCTTGCTGCGAGGATACAAGTAATAATCAAATGCAAATTGTTACAAGACAAAATAATTCAACATTCTCAACTGGAATCGCTATTTAATTATTTGAAAACTGACTGGATGGTTTGGTTTAACATTTCACATTGTTGTGAAAAATTACCCTGCATTGAAAAGTATTTATAAGAATAAACATCAAATAAAATTTCTAATATCTAACATGAATTTATTACTCAACTAAAATATTTTTGAACATTTAAAAAGACAATAAAATAAATATTGACCAAATTAACGATTAAGATTAACATTCGCATCCCAGTTCATTTGCTTCTTATTATTATAGATTTATAGTCAAGCGTTTGAAGCAAAAACCAAACAAAGTATTAAACCCTTCCACCGCAGCAACGACATCATCATCATCATGTCATAAAAATTATTTGCGAGTCGATGAAAATCGAATTTGGTGCAAAGAAAAGTGCGAAGCTTCAAAAAGTGAGGAAAACCAGAAAGAATGACAAGTGACAAGCTGATTGAAAGTAAGCAAAAAGCCAAAGCACAGCTACAGGTACACAGCAACCAGACAATTAGTAAATAAAAGAACGGATTTTCAATTTCCGGTCAAAACTTAAATTCCCTTCGTTTTTTTTACAAAAAATCAGTGTTTAATCATTTAATAAATCAAATTACTTAATAAAAGTTGTTGTGTATTTATTTGTATTGTGTTGCGATTGATAATTGATATTAGTGTTTTGAATGCGATAAATTTATTTAATCTTTCTTTAATCATTTTCAAGTTAGCTCAGCTAACACTTTAATTAATCAGGATGAGCCGTCCCGTCACCAGATCGCAACTGAAAGTGAAAGTGAAACCGGAACCAGAAGCACCTGAATGTAACAACGACATAGTGCCTGTGTCAATGCCACAGTCCTCCACGTCAAATTCAACTTCATCGTCGTCATCATCATCAACAATTAAATCTGGAACTGGACACTCTTCCAATTCCTTCACACTTCCGGCTCCGGTCAATCCAAATGAAGCCCGGATCAGGAAAATGAAGCGAGAAGTGGAAACGAGCACTGCTGCTGATGCTGAGGAAACGGAACTCCCTCCCGCTGGAAAGAAAAAGAAGACAGATGACGATGACAAGGAAGGACTTAATCCGGATTTAAACTACTTCAAGATGCTGCCACCAGAGGTAAGATTTATTTAAGTAAAGAGCATTCAATTCCTAACAGCTATAATTTTGTTTTACTAATAAATTAAAAACGAAAAATGTGGTGATTTATGTAGATCTGGGAAAAAGTATTTAAAGAAGTGCGGGACCCCCTTGACTTCCAAGCCTTGATCAATTCTTCCCCGACTTGGCGCAAACTTCTGGAAAAGGAAAAGGCGAAATTTCTTTTCCCCCTGGTGTTTCCCATTTTGATGAAAAAGAAACTGCTTGATTACTACTCCTATCATCGTATACCCCAAGTTGACACTGAGAATCAAGATGATGAAGCCTCCAACAGGTCAAAGGTCACCGAGGATTTTAAGGATTACCGTGCCGTGTGCAAAACCTGGGACAGGGGAATCCAAGATTACGTCCAGCGATACTACCGAAATGCATTTTTGTCTTCTATGAAGATGTCCGGAGAAATGGAGGTGGTCAACGAGAAATTCGAGAACGACTGTCCAAGAATTAAAGACAATTTTGAGTACATTTACGAAATCGAGCATCATTTAAGCGCCAGACACTATGTGTTCCCTACATCTGATAAAATTGACCAGTTCTTGGAGAGTTTTGACGTCGAAAATCAACAATTTGCCAGCAGGAATCCGATTCTCACCAGATGCGTGGTTATCAGCGACTTCCATTTGTACACTCCTGAGCGTCTTGGAATAATGGCTGACGCCGCTGACGCGCTCGGACTGCCTCACCCTGTCCAAAACGACCCTGGCGCTGGATTCTCCCAATCCAGTGAATCCCTCTTGAGATCCTACGGCGAGTACATTCATTACCTGACCCTAGAACTCGGCCACATTTATTCGTCCAACGTGATTGACTTCCAGCGTAATGTCTATAACTTGTTGGAACATGTACCAAATTTGAAGGGTCTCATTTTAAAGTACAAATCGGATCAAGGACCGAGCCAGTCTCTTCAAGAACGAGGTAAAATGATCAAGGCAGAAAGGTACCATGCCATCTGTCCAACACTCGCACATCTTCAATTCCTTGAGGTCTACAATGTCCCAGGGATCGTTTTCGACAACATCGTCGCAAAGGCGACCTCACTTCGCAAGGTCAGCGTCCAGCTCATGAACAAAGCGATGTCTCCTACAGAGATTACTTCAATTTACATCCGAGACAGGGCACGGGACCTCAGATGCCACTGACGATGCTGAACATGAACATCCGCTCCAGAGATGACCTGGTCAATTTAGAGTCAAAGTTGGAAAACGGTATTTCCATAAAAATTGAAACTCTTTGCATTAGATTCTACCAGGAAATGGAAATAGCGGACAGGTGGGGTTGGAGGTATTACCGGGAACGTCCATTCGAGTTTGGATACAAGGCTGGCTGGAATAATGGATTGGGTCGCCAAATTTATAATGAGACTAGGAATTTTTTCTACGTCCCCGAAAAGGATCATGTTGCCACCTCTAACGAGGAGTGGCCCGAGTGGAGCCGCCTTTTCCGGGTTGTTGAACTGCTTGGCGCCGAATCTCTCCTGAAGCTCAGCATCCGTCTTCCGGGTGTTCAAAAGGGTGGCACCAAACGTGTTCTTGCTGAGTGTCCAGATTTGCGGTTGAACCTCTCCAAATTGAAGTCACTTGTCATCCAAATTCCCTACGCGACATCTATCGATTTTCTCCTTGGAGTGAAACACAGTCTGGAGGAGGCGACGCTCATCTTTCCAGACCACCCAAGAGATATGCCCTACAAAGACAGACTCAAAGAGCAGATCAGATTCAACGGCTATTTCCACATCATGATGAAATCCAACATTTGGAGCGAAATGCCTAAATTAAAGAAGCTCATCGTTCGAGTGGCGCAAAAGGGGAAAACGGCGAATCACAAGTTGAAGTTGAAGGAGTATAATTACAAAAGGCCATCTTAATTAAGTTTCTAAAAAGTAATTGCGATTTAAACAGGAAAAATATATTTGTACACTTTATTATGGAATTGGTATTGGGGAAATCATAAACAAATCAAACAATTTTTTGTCTATTTAAAATGAAATGGTGGACATTTTATTCATTATGTTATCATAACATTGTTATGTATATTTATTTGTATTGTAAAGTGATTAATACGAGTGATGTATGTATTTAGGAGCAGTAACAGTATGATTTTGATGATGTGATGTTAATTGTACTTGAAAAGTCATTCATTTTATACAAAGCAGAATATTGTACTTAGTTAAGCCTGAAGATATAAATTTAATTATTAATTTATATTTATAAATATTACTATATAGAGTCGCCATTTTCAATTCCCTCGAAAGGTTTCTTTCTCGTTCCGAATTTTATTAAAATTCTGCTGTTTCCAAATTAAAAATTGTATTTCTAACAAAAAGTTTTGTTTGCTGGAAGCTAGTATGTGGAAATAAAAATAAATTTCTAATCAACTGATACCAAACGACGTGGCTATAAACATGAATTGATTACTCTGCGTACAGATAATATATTTTTGAAAACTTGACCAGTAGAAGAAAATGTTGGCTAGATTAAAATTTAATTTTTTCTCCGCATTTATATCTTCGTATAAACCTTCGTTGTCGTTAATTATACATGGAACCCTGTAGTAAGAAGAACCAACAACATTCCGCTTCTTTTGTAACAATGTAACATTGGAAGGCGATGGTCTAATTGGAGGTGAGTGGGAGCAAACAAGCCACCATTGCAAAGAAGGTCATTATGTCTGTGGAATGCGTGTCCAAATTGACTACCAAAAGCCACTGGAATTTTTCGCAGAAGGTAATTAAAATAATAACTGAATTGTAATATACTTTATTACATACATACATAAAGATTTACTATTATTTTTTAAATTCATTATTCGTATTATTTTAATGAACTTTTTCTATATTTTCATATACAAACACAATTTTGTTCAGATGACGATACCTGACATATTCATTTCAAAACATTTATTTACATGATCATTTATTTTCTATAGCAGTCCAAGTTTCTGCCTCCGGTTCGAGGGGATACTTTGCCATAAAGTTCCGATAAGATATTTTTATAGGTTTAAAATCCGGATCCTGCAAATGTTAACAGTCATTTTTTGATTATTTTAGAAAAATACTTTTTTTAAATAATAGCTAAGTAACTTTTTACCTGACTGTGGCCAAAATGAACCACGGGCGCAAACAAAGGAAACCTTTTAAATTTAGGCGACTCATGGTACTTCTTTATTTGAGGCAGCGATTCAACCCGTTTTTGGAAAGCTCCCAAGTTCTTAAGCTGGTCCGAATCTTCGAAGAGATCCGGTGCAAATTCCCGGTACCACTGGACGCTTTCGTAGAGGAGGAAGTCAACGTAGCTGATTTTATCCCCCAGTACAAATTTCTTTCCGTTCATAAAGTTTTCTACTTCGCCCAGGCGATTTGGAATTGTTTTTTTCCAGTCGTCTTTGATTTTGTGGTAGTTTGAATCGTTGTAAATGAGCCAGGCTTGCAGTCTCAAATCATGCATGGTATGTGCCACCATATCAATTACAGCAGCTTCTTGAAGTGTGTCACCATACAATTTAAACTTTCTCGCGATATGTTGCAAAATTGCAAAACTTTGCGTGATTTTTACATCCTCGTCCTGGTAGAAAGGAAGGTTTGGGAAGTCAAGACCATGGGAATTTTTCTGTTCTGTCCAAGCTTCAAACTTTATGTTTCCATCACTAATTTCCATTGGAATTCGGATGTCTTCAAAATCCACACCAACATAATGCAGAAGAAGGCGAATGGGCTCGGCAAACACCCGAATATCCCAGTACACCAATTTAGGCTTGGACAATGCCATTTTAATCTAATTTGAGAGAGAGAGAGAGAGCGAGAGTAAAAGTAAAATCTTTAACTGACGACCCTGAGTGCTATGACCAACTGCTAGAGTTTTGGTTGAAATCAGTCAGCTTTGGAGATTATACAATAACCTTGAACAGCATCAGCAACCAGTTGCATAATGCTTTGCTCATCAAACCGAGTGTTAGAATTGACAGATAAACATTTGACAAACAGACAGATCTTGTTGCTTAAGGCGGTTGTGTTGCTAACCTTGAACACGTTACCTTGAACAATCACACACTTGTTTACAATATCAAATTGATTTTTGAATTGAGATGAAAGCATAATAATATCTTTACGATTGCCTCTGTAGGCCTGTAACGTGTATTCCCATTGTATCACTCATCATCATCATCTTTGCTATTGCTACTTATATTATTCTCATGATTATACTCATGATTAGTATCAACTATTAACATTCTCCGTGGTTTCATTTCTTTTTCGATGATATCAACTTGATATTATCAAGATGCATTTAACAATTAATGATTAAACTCCAAATGTGGAACATTGAATAACAAAATGTGAAATTGGTTAAGTTAACTCAAATAAATAATCTTATGAATTTGAGACCAGCAATAAAGACTATCTTATCTCAGGTTCTCTCAGGAACCACAGTATCATTGTTGACACAATCGAGGTTTAAAGTAATTGTCACTGGCAGGTAAGCGTTGGGTGAATTGATGAAATGAATGCAATTCAATGTTACTTGTAATGTAAATACGTTGTGTTAAATCATACTTTCAAAAAATATATGAGCCAACCGATATATTTAAAAGTTGAAAATGTTGCATCAAGTATGTCTATGCAATTTAATGATTCGTTCAAACACTTGCAAAACGTTTATTTCTTATCGCTTTCTAAAACCAAAGATAAATAGTTACTTGAGCAATGTCTAAATTTATTGCTATATTTTACATACGGTGATGTCGTGAAAATATGACAACTATATTCAATTGAAATGAAAAAAATTGACTATCATCAACATAATCGACGAACAAAGTGATGGGGAAATTTTAAATTTCCAATCTTTGATGGAGATACTATTTAAAAGTAAACCCCTATTTTTAAGGCCTAAACCATATTTTGGGTTTTACTAATGGTACCAATTAAAATGATTGTCATTCATTTTGCTAGATTTGACCCAATGAAAATAACCCCAACATATAAAATGTTCCAAAGATTAGAAATTCTGATATTATTGTAGTTGCAATTTACCTACTCAAACTTTTTGTTAACAAAAATAGTTTCTGCTAGAGCAAACTTTTTTCATAATTTACTTTAACAACAATACTGACGCAAGCACGGAGTAAGAAAAATACTTAAAATATTGTTTTCGATGAGAAAGTTTTATTACAGCTGAAAAGTTGCTATTAATTTTTCCAAAAATGTTTTTTAAAGCTAAAATAGATAAAAACTGCAGAAGCTATTAAATAATGTCGATTTTAAAACATTTAATTTCCACTAGATTTCTATTTAGGTCGAGGTCGAATAAAGGTTTATAGATTCAAACTTTTTATCTTATGTACATATTTCGTCTCATATTATTGAAAATGGTGCTATTATTTTTAATTTCAGTCCAGATACAGAGTTAGTTTGCTGAGTTTTGTCGTATATTTTTTTGCATTCCTCTTTATTCAAATTTGTCACTCGAAACTGAAACATCTCACAATGATATCTCATAACTTCAAGAAAGTCCCTACATTTTGTTTTCCATTATATTTTATAATCAGCACCGTTCACTCCAGTTCATATTTATCTCTTGAGAAAACGTTTCCCATTATTTTTGTTCACCCACACGACTACGAATTCTACCATGATTTTGTGTTTAATTACAGCACATGCATCCAGAAAAATTACCATCGCATATTACCCCATGGAACATCCTCCGTACAAACTTTATTCTACCATTTCCATAGAACGCAATTTGATACTCCAGAACTACCCGGCACTCTCTACAAACACAGACGACCCGTTGTTGTGACATTTATTCAATTCACTACCGACAATGTCCACATTCAACTTTTTACACATAAGCGTCGCCTCCGCGATTTGCAACATATTCTGGTCGTTTGGTACCATCCGGATGACGGAGTAACCTCCACAACACAGGTTCAGTTTTACGTCGCCTTAGCTATGGGACGGTTGCTGAAACAACATGAGTGCCTGAAACTGTTTCTGAATGTGGATGAAACAAGGCATTCGGTTCATCTGATTGACACACGAGATCGAAAGAAAACCATTCCTTGGATTGAGATGAATCACCCAAATTTGAAGAAACTTTTCCAATGTCCCATTTGCGTTCACCGGGAAATGTTCAGAAATGTGAAAGGAAAACGCATGACGGCAGGATTGCGCGATGAACAAGTAAGAGTATACTTTCTTTACGTAGCAAAAACCCAGCCACAAAGAATGCACTGGTGTCGTATGATGGCGGCACAAATGCGAATCAAATGGGCTCATTTCTGCGTTCCATCACTCATGCTCGTGCTTGAATCTGCAGTTCAGCTCAACATGTCACTGCAGTTGTTGGATATTTCAAAAGAAAGGGGACAGGCGCGATTTGATGAAACAGGAGGCTTCAACATTGCCGGCCCGGCTAGGTTTAGCGACACAATGACATCTTCATTTGTATCGCGAAATTTCTTTGCTGGCACCTTTGTCTACACAGTGGAGTACTGCGAAATTACAAAACGGTCAAAGGGAAAAATATCTTCGGTATTAAATTTAGCAGAGGTGTGGACAAGACCGATGCCAGTTGAGCTGTGGCTCATTTTGATTTCAGGACCGCTCTTCGGATCAATTCTGTTAAGGGACACCAGATCATTTGCAAATTGTGCGAATGAATTCATCAGACTGTTCTTGCTTGTTACAAGGTACGGAGAGCCGATTCCACAGCATAAGAGGAAAACGCCGGTGTACGTTTTCATGGTCGTTATGGGTCTCTGTTGGTGGTCATTTTGGGAAAACCAGTTCACGAGTGAAGTTACCATTGCGGAGGATGAGAAGCCAATACAGAATCTGAGGGAATTTGTTGAAGAGGGGTACAAAATCTTTCTAACCCCTCGGGAACCAATCCCAACTGAACTAGTGGAAAATGATTTCCGAATAAACGGCATTCTCGACAGGATGAACGACTCATTTGTCCATGAACCAGATAATACCACAGAGAAGATAAATGCCATCATCAGGAGGAAGTTTGCCAAAATGGCTTACCCTTGGAAAAAGAGAGGGGAATACATGTTTAAGCGGTACATCAAGGGATATTCTAAGAATTTTGAGCCAGGACTAGCTGAAAAAATAAAATGTCACTCTTTGGAGTTTGTTGGCCGACCAACCTACAACTTTTGGAGAATAAACGCGTTAAACAGGTATTGGATACACGAAACGTTCCATAAAATTGTGGAGGCAGGTTTAACAGGAAAATGAAATGATTGGGCGGAAATCAAATTCTACAGCTACGTGAAAGCAAGCTACCCTGGACCTTGGCATATGAAGGAGGGCCATTCCTCAGATTTAGTAGACATTGTCAAGATTGCACCGGTATTTGTGACACATATTTGCTTGATGATTGTTGGCTCTATCATTTTTTTTGGCGAGCTAGTCAGAAAGTTTTTGTGGAATGTGGAAATTATACCACGCAAAACTATTGTGCAACCATTTGAATAATCAGAAAATCAGTAAATAAATTTAATGCTAGCATCCAAAATTATTCATTATCGGGGTATCCAAAGTTTTTGTTCATTACAATTTATAGATTAGTTTAGTGATCGAATGATTTAAGAATCTATGCTTACATTGTATTGTATGGTACACTTCAACGTTAATGTAGTTTGAGTTGAATAAATGTCATTTTCACAACCAACTTTATTTTCATGCACAAGGCTTTGAATCTATTGTCACATATCGTCCCATGCATGATAAACTCTTCCAGATAAGATAAGACACAAATCTCATGAACATTTGAGATAAACAAAAATAATGCATTTCTGAATATTAAATCAATAGCGATATGAAATAATATCACTTTTATCATTATTTTTGGATATTACATACACACATTGGCTCAGGCAACATCAAACTGTAGTCCTTGCATCTAAATTTCAACTCCATAGTAAATTGAATTAATAATTTGAATTAGTAATTTTCACTGCCGTTATTTTAATTCAAGTACAATGACGTCATCAACTGCCAGAAAGAGGTTGCAAATGGATCTCAAGAAAATGATGGAGGATCCACCACCAGGAGTCAGTGCTGAGTTGTGTGAGGACAACCTGTTTGAGGTAATAAAGAAAACCGAAACGCAGTAAAAACTTTGTAAAATGAAATATTTTTACCATTAATTATAATTTTTAATTTAGTGGGATGCTCTCATCTGTGGTCCCGGCGACACATGTTTCGAAGGAGGAACGTTCCGGCTGAAAATTAATTTTTCACAGGAATACCCAAACGAAGCACCCAAAGTTTGCTTTTTCTCCAGAATGTTTCATCCAAATGTGTACCCGAGTGGGAGAGTGTGTCTGGATATCCTGGAGCTGGAAGAGAAGTGGTCACCGGACTTCGATGCCGCTGCTGTTCTCTGCTCGGTTCAAGCCATGCTAGGTGACCCAAACCCAGAATCACCAGCAAATGGGGAGGCAAATGAGCTTTTCCAGTCGAACAAAGAGGCATATGAGGAGAGAGTCAGGGAAATTGTGGATCTGTCAGAGACGGAGATTGAGTTGGCTGAGGCAGGGACAAACCTCAATTTTGAGGACGAAGTGGAAGAAACGAGTGTGGAAAGGGAGTACAGGCAAATGCAAAGTCGTCTGGACGAATTTCGCTTCGATGATGCGTCGGACTAAAATTCTAAAATTATTGTTGGAATAATTAAATAATTGACTTCAACATAAATAATGCGTTTCCAATTGTAAAAAAATATTACATAATTAAAATGTAGGCTGAGCTATACAATTTATGTTTCGTATGTATATATTAATAAAACGTCGAAATTCAATTACTATAAAATTTAAAAAAATACATTATTATACTTGGTCGACGATATGTCTCATCGCAAATAATTTGTCACATATTACGTTAACGTTGACTGAGAGATATTCATTAATGGGCTAATGGGCATGCAAAAACTGAGCAATAAAAATGTATTAACTGCCAAGGTCTTACGATTTTCTGAATAAACCGGGTTCTTAACGGAAGAGGAACCCATTTTGGTTTTTGTTATTAAATTCATCATTTTTTTTGTATTTACATAATAATCCAACTATAAAATCTACTTGTAAATAATTATGTATGAAGGTTAAAAATTCACTTCTAAGTAATTGCTATTAACTTTGTTAAACACAAATAAACAAAAATGCTGGGAGTTGGGAGAGATGGCTTGAGCCCAGACAGGGTGCGCAACAACGCATTAAGTAGCATTTAGCAATAGCAATACATAATATTCCAAGAAGAAATGAATTTTACGGTAAAATTATGAAACATGAATGACTGATTGTTGACAAATAATAATAACGGATTTTCCTATTTCCTAACAAACATCCGCATCCGTTGCTAATGAATAACGAAATTTCAGTGAGTTTTTTTATTTTCATTTAAATTCTTTCGCAGAAAAAGGTATGCCTGCACAGATTTGATGGTTGACGAAACATTTTTTTATTTTTCACCATTCCAAAATTATTTATAAACTATTTACATCAAATGAATTATGTTTTTTCCGACCAAGTCATGTTATTAACAGATTGAGACTCAAACTACAAAATTGGCATGAAAATTATCTTTATCTATCTCTTATCATTTACAGTCGGCTGCTAAAATGTTATATTAAATAAAGCAGTTTCTCCTGTTTAACACCACAATGAACTTTTATTATATAATGATAAAAATATTTTGTATCTGTTTCCATTACTCATCAGGCTTTTATATATGTATATTATGCGCAGTTTCTATTATGAAAATGAGCGGTACGATTTTTATAGTTGATTGTTGATAAAAATGACTTTTTCACTTTTGCCACAAAAATGCAGACATTACGTCAAAGCGGTTGTAAACATAATAAATAAATAAATTTGTTTGTTTACTGTTAAGTTATGAATCACAAAATTACTGGAAGTTTGTAGAAATTAATTATTAACCCAGGTTTCATGAAGCAAATGGACAGGAAATTTTATCAACTAATTTACACAATCCATTTCCGTCTTTTGCGAAAGTACAAGGTATATAAAGCTTCCCAGAAACTCTTCCCAATTACCATTAACTGACTGCAAGTAAAACATTTAAAAAGTTTGAATTTGCTCTGAATTTTTTATACATTTTAAAATGTACCGTCAAATCTCGCCAATTTTTGTTGCGTTTTGTATTTGTACTTTTGTTCCATTTGCAGTCAAGTCACAAGATCTGGCACCATCAGCTCTTCCAGGGAATGGCACTGTGGAGGTTGGCGACTTCTGCTTTTCCAACGCAGACTGCGCCGCCTTAGGACCACTCGCTACTTGTACAGAAGATCTTTTCTGCATCTGCAGGCCAGAATCCAGCGTTCCAAGTCACGACCTACGACAATGCCTTCCAATACTGAACTTCATCGGAAGCCAGTGTCAGGAAGACCTACAATGCATGATGGGGGCGCCTGGGAATTTGTCAATTTGTTCCAACAACACGAAGCGATGCGAATGTGCTGACGGCGCCATTCGGGAACGTGGACGCCATGTTTGTTACAAACAAGCCGAATTTATAGGAGAATCGTGTCAAATTAATCTTCAGTGTACCTCCGGTCTCGACGAGTTCTCCAGATGTACTGGTGGAATTTGTGACTGCATAAGCCCAGCATTTGCCAGTGAAACAAACGAGCGCTGCCTTCCAGTTGTCAATTTTATTGGTCAAAGTTGTGAGGAAAGTCATCAATGTGAACTTGGGACACCGGGGAGATACAGCGACTGTATCAACAACACCTGTCGCTGTACCAGAGAGGCCATCAATGAACGTGGAAGGCATCAATGCCTGAAAAGAGCGACATTTGTGGGAGAGCAGTGCACTGTAACAGACCAATGTCGCAATTTAGGTGATCTTGCAGTCTGTAGCAGCCGTACTTGTCTATGTGCCGGAAACTCGATTGTGGTCAATGGAGGTCGCAGATGTCTAGCCAGGGTGGATTTCCTTGGAGGTGAGTGCAGCCAAGATATACAGTGTCAACGTGGAACCCCTGGAGGTCTAAGCAGGTGTCTTGGGGAAACTGGAAATAGGACGTGCGGATGTCCAGAGGGATCAGTGCGTGTACCTGGGGAACATTTATGCTACAAGGCTGCAACGTTTGTGGGAGAAACTTGTAATCGGCAGGAACAATGTCTGCAAAATTTGGGCTTAGCAGTCTGCAGTAGCAGTCGGTGCAACTGTGCGTCCTCGGCCATTCCTACCTTGGACAATAGAAGGTGCATCCCGATCGTCAACCAGTTGGACAATAGTTGTACCGAGAATCGACAATGTCAGAGAGGTCAGCCAGGCGCACTCTCCCACTGTGCAAATAATGGAACATGTGCCTGCAACCCTTTAGCAATAAATGCTCCCGGAGAAAATAGATGTCTACAAATTGCAACACAGGTCGGAGAAAGTTGTTCAAATAATGTACAATGCCAACCGGTTTTGGGTAATACGTGTACATGTAGAAGTTCGAGATGTTCATGTCCTTGATTTTTAATAAAATACACCTTAATGTAAATTTTATGCCATGCTGAAGCTGTTTATCAGTGAAAGTTAATAAAATTTTGTACCTGTCCAATGAGATTCCAAATTTGAGAATAATGTTGTATTAATTTTACATCACTGACAATTACTGACATTAAAGCTTTTGTTGGTGATGTGAAATATATTCATGCAGTCTGTGAGAAGGTTTAATTCCAGAATTCCACATTCCAACCAGTCTGAATTATGAAAGCCCTATATTCCAACCGTTTTAAGAAGTATATTAAATAGTTTTCAAAACCAGGCTACGTACCGTACTTCAAATAGTTCCTCCAAACGTTTCTCAGAACTTAAGTGCCATAACTTTCAGAGGAGTTTGAAATAACGACTGATGAGTTCGAGTTAACCAAAGAGAGGTTAAATGATAAATTACCATGCAAATGTACAAAAAATACATATGATGAACTGCCATGTTATGACACTTTTCTCAATAAAGCGTGTTCCCAACGGAAGAGACATCCGTTTGGTTTGGTTTCTGGTAATGCAACAAATATTGTAATTTTATGCAATTTCAAAATTAATGTGTAACTATGAAGGTGAAAAACTAAAATTTTGTAATCATTGCTATTGCTATATGTGGTCGTTTAAACTACTAAATAAGTGCATATTATTAGGAAATATAATAGACGGATGATTGACAAATATTACTTATTAAAAGATTTTCGTGCTTTCGACAAAAAATCGGGGTTTTTGCTGCTGGCCAAGTATCGGCAATTTTTATTATATTTGGGTTGATTTTTTCTCAAGCGAGATAAACATAGTTTTAGTTGTCTTTATTAAGCTCTTTCTCGGTCTTGGACCCATAGAGCCGGTTGTTTCAATCAGAATTTTTAACAATAGTCTTGAATAAATTACAATTGATATATAATAATAAATAACATTTTAGTCTGTTAATAATATAATTAAATTAAATTGATTTTTTTCCAGGTTAACAAATAAATTGTAGCATATTTTATTAATAATCGGTGAATATTTACGATAATTATAGTTATATAATAAGTCTACCAACTTTTGATAATTAACAAGGTTATTTGTCACAATATAATATATTTGAGCCACATCCTCTTTTTTGTCAAAGTGAGATAAACATATTCTTGTACAGCTTTTGATTCGTGACGGAATATTTTACGACCTCTATTCATTGTATAGATACAATTTTATTCATATATGAAATATCATATTCATATTCCATGAAATCAGTTGGGCCTTTATCCAACGGAGTCATTTTATTAACAAATTCAGAAAAACACTACAGAATAGCAAAAATGATCATTATCTATTTCTTATCATTTGCGGACCAATCAATATTATCTGCAGTTTATTGAGGGATAAGTGGTGCAGTTTTTAGAGTTGATGATTATTGACACAAACTTTGTCACCGATGCTGGAAAACTGCAGAGATTACCCAGTCAGACAGAACGTAAATAAAACTTGCCGAATACATATGGGTAGAGATTGAGGGTAATGTGGGGTAAATGGCAGAGTTACCCTTAAGTATTCCATACCTGTAAAACGTGTGGGTTTCGTACGTTTTATTTATGGGTTTTTATACCATACCACAAATATACTGATAAAACCCTTACGTAAAACGCACTTAGTTTATCCATTAGTTTATCCAGTTATTTTGTGGACTTAAACTTCGTGGCTTTGTTCAACATATTGCTTGTAGTCATTACTAGAAATAATTATCGTAAAGCGACTTTGCTACTTTCATGCATTTTTAGTCAACAGACTTCAGTTCGAAAATTAAATTCATGTAAATTCCAGATTAGTATATATTTATCTAACAATCTTTGCATTAAATGATATAATTAAGTCAAGGTACGTTTAAAAAAATCAATTTAATTGTCAGTTATCAGATTTACAACTGACTTGATCTGACTGACCACAAAGCTAATATGAGCCAAAGAATACTTAAGGGATACGTCCGTAATACATCTGTAACTTAAATAAAATACCCTTACGATTTACTCAAATAATATGGATGGTACTCTAACTGAATATTATTTCCGGGTAAACCCATGGTTTTACCGGTCGGGTAGTTTCAGGGATTTTAAAGGGTCCCGTTTTCAGGAAAATATCCGTAAATATTTTCTTTAAAACGTCCCATAGAAATCCCGCAGTACCCACTTGAAATATCGAAGTTTACCATACTCCTGTCTGACTGGGGGGATGATGCATTATCTGTTGAGTAGTTGCATTAAAATATTTTAGAAGATGATGCATCTTTATATACAAATATATAACATCTCCCAAAATTTAACAAACACTCTATGTGTATTCATAGGTTTTGGCGATGATTAATTAACATGCGTTGTAAAAATATATATTTATGAAAATCAAAAACTTAAATTCTGTGAGCATCACTTTTAAGAACCACTACGCATGTGCAAGTCGTTTGAGGTCACGCACATAATTTAGCTATTAAACAAAAGAACATGAAAGACAGTTTGTTTCTCTAACTAATGACTTTGTTAGTTACATATAGATTTAATAGAACCTAACTCGGAACGGAAAGCCTCATCGAATCGATTTAGGATTCAGGAGCAGTCATCAGCAAACCTCCCCCTGTCATATCACAAATCACAACTCAACTCATTTTTGCTTTTGAAAAGGGGAACAGAAAATGTGTGACGATTATTCTGAGGCAGAACTTCTGACTGAGGACATGGGCCATGTCACGACGATGAGATAGCCGTAACCGAAAGTTAGAGTTAAGCTGTCAATGAGCTGTATGTAGATGTTCTACCCATTCTAACGCTGATGCACCCAAGACCCAAGTACAATGTAACGCTGATGCTGATGAAAAGCTACGGGAGCCATCATAAGGACTGCAATAATATGGTCGTTTACTTCTAAACTTCAAACTTTTCATTTTTTTATTGTACGATTTTACTTGTGCATCCATCAGGCGCATTTTTATGACAAGATCGTTGCTGAAAAAGTGGAAATTATATGATTCTTAAAATCGTGAGTTTAATTTATGTATTTCCTATATATTTTTCATCAGTAATATTTATGCTATAAAAATGGGACATATTTTTTCTGATTTGGAGAATCTCATTGTGTAAAAACTAAAATGAGAAATTGCCAAAAATCGTTAATTGTTGTATGAGAGTACAACACTACGTCTGAAAAGGTTTATGACAGTTGGCTGTTGTATTACTTTCAAAGTTACGACTATCACAGATTGAAAATTGAAAATAAATAATTTATAATTTTAACCAATTCTTAACTTTCCTGAAATTCGCAAACAAACATTGTGAAAACTCGCTGCTGAAATCGCCTATTTAAAAAAAAAATGCTGTTACTTAATTGACGACTTAATGGCATTTTTAATTTCTATTTGATTAGAAAAACTGCTAGAAGTTAAACTCATTTGACAGTGGGGCACCCTCCTAACCTAACTTCATTTGAGTTACGACTGCCAACTAGTCAATTAAGTAAAATGGTAAATTCAAGTAGTAGTTCTACAAAGTTTATCGTATTCATTTTCAAAAAATCTAAGGAAAATTTTTTATTGCACAGCATATTATTGCATGATGACTGGTTATGCAAAATTGTTGATTGTTTAACACTTTTTTTGATATTCTGTGTCGTCCGTCATTAACAAAATGTACTCTGTAACGAGATAAAATTACAAGAATGAAAAATCACACCGTTATATGCCTTTAGAGATACACCGTCGGCATAAAAATGTACATCGTTTATTTAACGGTTATATGCGTTATTTAATATTTTATCTCGCTATTTTGTATCGAAATGTATAAATGAAAATTCATTTTATTTTCAAATTAAAGGGTCATGTATTGCAATTAAGGATCATCTTCTTCGTTTTATCATCTTTCCTTTATCAATATTCATTTTTGTATCGTAACAGAATAAACGCAACCACGTTGTGAGGCACAACTCAATGTTGGTAAGTACATGTGATATATGAATTCATGATCATGGGTATACACGATATTATAAATATTACCTAAGAATGTATGTTAGTGGGTACAGTGTTAATAAAAGATTTTTTTCTTTTTCACTAAGTAAACCAATAATGCAATATTTTGGTGTATAATTACCTAAAAAATTGAAGGAAACTGCATCACGCACGCATGTAACATTCTTGTAAAAGAACGTGCTCATAAATTGCCTAATAAAATTTAGAAAAAATGAACATTGTAAATAGGAAGGAATAAATATGAATACCAGTTTATGGCTTGCACAACAACTCAAGAGTTGTTGTTTTCAAATACAAAATTCAAAATAGGCTTATCGACAACATTGTAAAATGGAGAGGAAAAGGTCGTTTGTTTAATTTGACAATAAATCTAGTCATGCCGATAAGCAACGAGGCATCTTGATTCATATCACGTTAAGTCGTGCGGCAGGAATTAATTGTTAAATAATATTTCATTGAACCAAAGACCACAACTATTTAGTTACTAAATGAAGATTTATGTCTTCATTATTTGGTGTGTCAGCAGAAGTAAATTATAAAGTAAATTATAAAGTAATATGAGATGAGAAATGATGATGGGATTATTTTTGGAAACATTCATTTATTTCATTTCTACTTTAAAACTTCAATTTATACAACCAGCCTCTATTATATTTTTTAACTCTTCAACATAAAGACATAATACTTTTTGTACTGTAGCATTTCCTATTACCAAATTAATTAGGATATTTTTGTAGAATAGTCTCCACTGTTCTGATTAGTTCAGGGGTCAAATTACTATCCGGTGTAAGCTGACTTCTGCCGTCCAAAAACGTTCCTTGGCTCATTTGCCTTGGTTCGATCAGTTGGCTCCTGTCTTGGAAGGACTGTCCTGATTCACCTCCAAAATTAGAGCTAGATGGAACGCCATACTGCTGTGGTTGTTGCTGGTAATTTACTGAACCTGATGGTTGCCCGTATTGTTGACTAGGTCCTTGGTCTCTGAACTGTTGAGGAATGTCGCTGGTCCTCTGCCTCATTTCGTTGTTGACTACTCTGTATCCTCCTTGGTCTTGATTATTGTTTTGAGTAGGTGGATTTAATCCGCTTGATCTAATTGGTTGCTGAGGCTCATTGTTTCTTTGATTTTTCTTGTTTTCTTCACGGTCCCTCCTGGCGTTCGACTTTCCACGTCTTCCTTGTCTGCTTCTGGACGCTGGACGGTTCTTCCTCCTTGAGGTGGTCTTCTTCTTTTTCGACTTTTTGGCAGACTTCGTATCACCATCGTCTGTAATGGAAATCGCACTGATGTCCTGACCACTTTCGGGGTATCCTTCCTCACCTCCGCTTGCACCGTTCAACGCTTTGAGAAGAGCCTGTTGACTGTAAGCAGGGTACACCGTATTCAGAACGCCGCTACCGAACAGAGGCGGACTAAAAATGGATGGAATGAGAGGGCGATCATTGGATATTTCATATTCCTCCTCTTCGTCAGAGCCCTTCGCCTTGCGATTTTTCTTGTTAGTGCGTCTGCCCGTCTTTGACTTCCGTTTTCCAGAACGACCACGTCCAACTTCCTCCTGGTCATCGTCGTCGCTTTCAGCAGCATTGTTCTGTGAATCGTCGTCGTCTCCTGTGGTCATTATTTCAGAGTCATCATCCTCAGCTTCAGTTTCGCCAATGTCCTCATTATCCTCTTGCCGACCTCTTCCTGAAGATCTCATGTCGTCATTATTGTTATATGATGACGGATAGCCTCCTTCGGTGGATCGGGATTCATCTCTTTGTCGAGACCTCTGCCTTTCTTCCGGTTGTCCAGAATAGCCCCCTTCGACAGAACTGGATCCTTCCCTCTGACGTGTCTTTCCCGACGGTCCAGAAGAGTATCCACCTTGTTCAGAGTCAATATCACCTTCCGTTTCTTGTTGCTGATCTTCGGTTTCTTCATCTTCTTCCTCCTCCTCCGGAGCCGGTGTGGTTGTACTAATCTTATTTTTCTTTCCCTTCTTTGACTTCTTTTTTCCAGGGACCTCATTTTCACTTCCTCCGTAAACATCAGTATTGACAGCGGACTTTAGGTTAAAGAATTCTGCTGGAAGTGATGGCAATGGGACGATGGGAAGAGGTTCGGAGAAAACGGATGGAAAGTAAACGGGGCTTTTTGCGACGTAAACGGGAGCATGCGAATGGTGATGGTGATATGAATGATGTGAATGGCTTGGTGGCTCAGGAGGACCCCAGCCTACATCATCCTCCTCCGAATCTAACAATTTAAATAAATGAAAATTAATATTTATAACAGTCACATTAACACTGGCAATTAAGTTGGAAATATTTTATCTTACAGGGTGGTCCATAGCTGCTGAATCCAGCGTTTCCAAACCCAAAAACGCACAATGCCACCGCTAGAGATTTCCACATTTTTGAAAACATTTCACTGAAAACTATCGAAAATCTAAAAATCCCATTAACAGCTACTAGTTAGTGACTAGTGATAAGCTGCATCTCTTATCGATACTGACGGTTGTGGCCAGGAAGACTATCCACTTTTACGCTCTCCGCAGCCACTTGATTAAGCACCTGACTGAGCATTGTGTTTATTTTATTTTATAACTAGGATATTAGAATGTGTGCAAATAAATACTCGGTTAGAAAAATGGCCGACTCATTTTCAGCATCCCACACAAACAAGATGATAAATGAATACAACAATAATATAAATATATTACATAACCGATAAGATTATATATAATAGGTATTATATAATCTGGCTATCTACACCGATATACATAAAAGCACCCTTTTTGTAAAAAAAAGTACCTTCTAATTTTTTTACAAAAAAGTTAACCTATCTACCTATGACTTTGGGGAAGAATCGTTTAATTTTGAATAATCATAAAATGCAGAAAAACGCTTTGCAATAACGTGATTATACGAAGTCAAGGAAGAAGCTGTCAAAACAAGTGAGGATCTTCACTATGCATAATTTCGTTTTTGTCAGTCCGTGTGCCTTTTTGCCTTGATAGGTAATGTGCTTCACACACGTTTGTGTGAAAAAGGTGTCGGATTCATGAATAATATTGACACATTTTTATGATGAGTCTCGATTCGAGAAAAAACGTTTAATGTACTTCTAAGGGATTGTGATGATCAGCTAATTCTAATATTTTTCTGAAAACAGGTTAGCGGCTAGATTTGCAAAAAATGTCAAAAATACCAAGGAGCGTGTGCCTTTGTTAAGTAAATGGATGAGTTTTCTTGATTTATGACAAAAAGCAGGTGGACGACCTGTTGTGGGTGAAGATGAGATCGAGACAGCAGACAAGATGGAGCTAGACTAGAAAAACTGCAACTAGTAAATATTCTTACTAATTAGGCTAGGCAGTGACTTCGCTATTTCGTTATAAATGTCCGACGAGGACAATAAATTTTCAAAACTTACATAATTGAAAACGTAAACATATTTTTGCAAACAATCTGAAATATTTTAGAATAGATAGATTGTATAAGGAAATGTGACATGGCTCAGACAAAATTTTAAAAAGGATGACAAAGAAGAAGGTTATAAAAATTTATTACAGGAGCGCGACCTCTTCTGTGCCCAATTTTTGTCAATTATTCAATGATTTACAAACTTTTCTCCTGACTCAATGTTTTTCTTTAATTCTGGAATTGCTTTTTGTAGTAGTTCCTTCTCGAATTCGTTCAGCTTTCCGAGTCCCAAATTCTTTTCAACACCGTTAGGCTGTAATTCACAAAATATTATTAGTTCCACAACAAAGAAAATATTACTATTAATTAGGTATTTTTATTACTGTATAACTTACTCCGATAACGCATGAGGTAGCAAAGTAACTGGCTTCAGTGATACCTGACTTGACGTACGTACATTCGATAATTCCCTGTTCACCTTTCAAAGCACGAAGGAGAGAAAATGTGAACCTTGCGCCTGCATAAGCCATTGACAGAGTTGCAGAACCAGCTCCAGCCTTAGCTTTAACGACCTCAGTTCCAGCTTCCTGTGCAGAATTAACATCACAGCACACGATATAATTATTAAATTGACTGAAGAAACTAAATATTATTATGTACTAAAAATTAAAAATCGCGTTTATAAAGACTAAATGAACGAACCTGAATTCTTTCTGTAAGAGCTTTCAACTGATCTGGTGGAAACTCAACTGAAGGTTTACACTGAGAAATTACTGGGATAATTGTAACCCCAGAATGTCCTCCAATAACGGGGCAGTTAACTTGGGAGGGATCCAGTCCCTAATACGACAGTTTGATATACGATTTAATTCACACTTTTATTTATTTATAATTACAATTGATGGTAAAGGAACAAGCTTACCTTGGCTTCAGCAATGAAAGTGTTAGCACGGACCACATCCAGAGTGGAAACGCCGAACACCCTCTTTGGGT
>VYYJ01001469.1:0-30555 GCA_021029165.1 Cyphoderus albinus | reverse complement strand
GTACTCGTACTACTCGTTATTTGAAAACCATTGGGCATTAATGTATCAGTTTAATTCAAAAGTAAACGAAAATAATAATTGGAATTTGGTGTCGAGAATTATAACCAGTTTCAAAGATACATTCTTAGGATAAAATGAATCGCATACATAATTATCAATTAATCATTTAGTAAATGTATTAAAAACAAATATCACAAAACGCAATTTTAAGGTGTAAGAAATGAAAACAAAGAAAAATGTAATTAGTACTACATACTCAAACAAAACAAATTACAAAAATAATTTTAATTTTAAATGATGGATCTTCATTATCCATTTAAACAACCCAGTCGATTTTTGTTATAAATATCTTGTTTTGTTATTTTTATCCTTTTGAAACAAACTGTAATTAAAAACAATTTCAAAGCTAAACCTCTCTACCTTCTTGCATTGCATTTTAATTGACATTTTCAACTTAATTGGTATTGATTGACTTGCATTTTGTTCGGAGTTGGAAATCGCTATTTCAAGCGAAATAAAGCGGAGCTGGAGCCGGAGCAAGCTGCTATTTTGTTACAGCTTAGCGGCGAAGCTCGGCTGCAGCTACACGGCTAGGCTGGACTTGGACAAGCAGCCCATCCTATCCTTTACAATTTTTGTCCATCTTCCCCATAATGCCTGATAGTACTTTCGTTTCACGCATCTCCTCATGTTAGATTTTAGATTGTTTTCATTCTCCGTCTTCTGCCTGCACCGCACCACTTTCAATTTTCAAAAGACTCTTTTTATGCTGGAAGAGAAAAACAAATGTGCTTGACTTTTCTACTTTTCTAATTGTTTTTATATGATTGTGTGAGTGGCGACGAGTGACAAGTGAAAGCCGTGTTTACTATTTACACAATAATTTAAAAAACGATTAATTTTTATATTTGAAAGGAAAAGTGTGATGAAAAGTTTGCACGTTAAAAATAGGATATATTAGCGGTCAGTTAAGATTTAGATAGTTGTATTATTATAGGGAAGTTATTTATTTAAACTATTAATAATCAAAGAAAGATTATGGCTACGGACGTTATCTCAAACTTGACCGGCAGTTTGGACGCGGAGCTGGAGAAAGCGCGCTCAACACTGAGAGAGGTTGATGATGGAATCAAGAAGCTTTTCGGGAAAGAAAATACGGCTGAAGGAGGTCCTTTTGGAAACAGGTAAGTTGAGTTGAGTGTAGTTGAATTCGGTATTTATGATGATGTGGTTAAAAATCGTGTTAACATTTGTGTTTGGGGAATAGAAATAGGTCAAACCGCATTAGTCAAGATTCGACGGATAATGACCATTTCACTGAACGAATAAGACGAAGAAGGACGGACGAGTTTGATGATGCAGAGCCGGTTGACAAGAGACAAAGATTGGACGGAAACTCGGTTGGGAAGGGCTCGCCAGTTGTTATCGGACCAAGAATAAGACCTCGGATAAGTAGTGAGGATGAGGATTATAAAGGTGGAAGACGGGTAAGGCTGTATAAGTGTTTAGAATGTTTATTCAGTTTTTCGTTAGTGTCATGTTGCCTGACAAATGTTAAAAATTGTTTTAACGGTTTGGACAGCTGCAATCACGAATTGTTTCATCAGGAAAAGAAAAATCGAGAGAAGAGGTTCTAGCAGAACAGAGAGAAGATAAAAAGGGAAGAGACAGAAATAGACGAATATTTGGAGCTTTATTGGGCACCCTCCAAAGATTCAAACAAGAAGAGACGAAACTAAAAGAAAAGGTTTGATGTTTGTGACTTGCAATAATATGTTTGTATTTAACGATATTATTATTGAAAGTTGATTTTGTATATTAATTTTATTTATAGGAAGATAAGCGGGCACAGATAGAAGCAAAGTTGGACGAGGCTGCGAAGAAAGAGCGAGATGAAGTCAGAACTAAAGGTCAACAGTTAATTCGAGAGAGGAAGATGAGGATTACAGAAATTAAAAGACTGGAAATTAAGAGAAATCGATTGGCAGATGTATGTGCATATGTTCCATTTGATTTTTGTGATGTATTTTCGATTATTGGTATTAATATTTTTACTTTTTTTATGTTTACAGCTGGCAGCTTGGGAAAGCAAGACCAAATATTTAGCAAACTTCATTAGAACAGAAGCAAAACCTCCGATTTTTTACATGCCGAAAAAGTTAAACCCAATAATGGAATGCCGTCTCGAACAATCTAAGCAGTACGTAGCAGAATTGATTGCCAGTAAACGTAAACTTGTTCTTGAGGATCTTGAAGATTTTGAGCAAAAGAGCAAAAGATATTGGGAGAGACACCTTGACGGTCGAGAAACCAAACGGACCGACCTGGTGGATGAAGATATTGAAGCTGAACTGAAGGAAATTATGAAAACTGACGACTTAACAACTGGCGAGGAAGTCGCAGAAGATACACAAGGTTTAGAGGAAGAAGCACAAGAAGAACCTTTAATTGAGTTAACGACCAAATAAATATTTTCTAACTTCAAGTTAGCAATACTGATACTGTGTAGATTTATTTTTAGTTGTTGATTACCGTATAATGTGCATATATTTGCTACCGATTTGCCGGATAATTTGTGCAGACATAATTTGCAGTAAATAGATTGATTGTTCAATTTTTAATATAATAAAATTTCAATTTCGGTAAATTGATTTCTGAAATTGATTGACACAATGTCGCATAATTATGTAATCGTCAATTCAAAGCAAGAGCTCTCACAGAGAATTTTCCTTTTTAAAGAGCACGTTTCCTTTTTTACGAAAAACATCAGTCCAGCCAGTAATAATTTATTAAAACAAAAATTACATAAATTTACACGAAGATAAATAATTAAATATTAACACATTAACAAAAATCACGAAGAAAATGACAGTGGAATCGTCACATTTCTCCAGCCGTAATACTCATTCCAGTTTGGGGCAAAGCAATACACTCTTGTCCAATCCGCATCATCAAAAATTAGCGTCACTTCGTTTCTCACTCGTTCGTAGGTCGATATATCTGAAATTATATTCAATAATTACAGATTCACATTCATGTTGAGAGAGAATATAAATGCAACCATTAAATTCATCGAACTCACCGTTTCCAAAGGCATACTCCACAGTTCCATTCGGCCTTTTGAATTAATTATCAGTATTAATGAAATTATTCTTATTATAAATGAAACTCTTGAAATTATTATTATTTTCAAATTCTCCAAATTATCTTTGTTACCTTTCAAAGGCCCACCGTAACTCAGTTGCCGAGAAAAATTTGGCAGCACTGCAAGTAAACGTGGCTGGCTCACCCACCGTGATGTTTGCACTCTGTGGTCCACGATTCATTTCAATTTTCATTATTTTATCATTTGGAACAATAAACTTTTCAAATACTTTTGGTGCCAAGAAATATCCATCATGGATCTCAAAATTTTCCTCCACGTTATAAAAGTACATGTAAGCTTGAGTAACAATTTTATGGACTCCTGACACAACACAGCGAACGAATCCTTGAGGTTTCTCCGTGATATTCATGGCAATGCAACCCTGGTCTTTCTTGGAGTAGTCGATCTCACCCTCTGCGAATGTGTATGCAGACTGACATTTATTATGTTTTAAACAAGGCGATTGTCGATTGTAACACTCTGAAATTGAAGAACAGTTCATCCACTCAAAAACTGGTTCACGATAAGGCTTGGTACAACAGACGAGTTGACCTGTCGTATTGTCAAATCTGAATGAATCGATAAAGTTTGGGTCATCCGGGTAAAATTCCCAGGTGTGTAAAACCCTTTTAGAGTCAGAAGACGAATTTTTCTCTTCCGTGGTACAATTGATAATGGTAAAGTTGGAGAATTCCCCGACTTCCGTTTCATAGGTTGCACTGAATGGAAATTCAGAAGTTGGATCCGAATCGTAAATGATGCTTCTGTTGTCTCTGTCCGAAAATACAAGCGTCACTTTCTCCTTGGCTTCACATTTAAAAAGTTGAGTTTCATTTAAGAAAATCTTCACTTGCTTTTGGAATGGGGTGAGACGCGTTGCGGGATCTAGAAATATTCAGAGGAAAATTGATTTCTTTAATATTAGCGAATTATTTAGTCATTGTCTTCTTCATCTTTGCATAATAATTTTTATTACCGAATGGTACAATAACAGTAAAAACTCCTGAGACTTGAGTGAGATTCGTCCTTGAGTGTATCGCTTCACATCGGTACATGCCAAACAAAGATTTTGTAACGTTTTTTGACAACGTGAAGCCTAACAATGGGTGGTAGTCCAGTATTTTACGAGTGGAATCAAGATTTTCCCAAGTATTCTTTCAAATTAGAATTATAAACATTTTAATGTGTATACTGGAATTAAAAGTGAATCTGTTCTTGATTACCCCAACTTCTTACCGATTCATTATTGTACTTGTGCAAGGTCACATTAGCTCTAGGATCGATGGTAGTGCACGGCAGTACCACTGACTCTCGGTATTCCCAAACTCGCACAGTTTGATTGTGCCGATTCGTAAAAATGTCATCGCCTTCATCACCGATCAGTTACAAGTTTGCCAGTTTATTGAATTAGTTCGAATTATGTATATATCAAAATGTAGTAATTTTGGTTTACCTGGAACATAAACGTAGAAATCTCCCTTCAAGTCTTCTTCCTTGCCCCGGTGGCCAAATTCTCTGTTAGCACTGATACACGAGTACTTTCCAACAAGTTGTTTATCAATCTTGAAAAATGTTAGCTTCGCTGAGTACGTATAGTTCCGGTAGTTTGTAAGAAGCATATCCGTGTAACGGATCGCTTGGAAGTCCATCTCTGGTAGCTTAAAAATACGGATAATAATAATTATGTTTTGTGTTTGTTACTCTATTCTAATTAAAAACTTCAGTTAAAAACAAAAAAATCAGTTCACTCCACATACCCCTTCCCCAAATGAAAACACCCAGTCAACCGGAAATGATGCATTGCACTCCAAAACAACAAATCCATTCACTCCGCCATTAGGAAGGCTAGAATTTTCCAAAATTAGATTTCTGCTTTCAGATAAGTTCCCTGAAATAATGCTCTCGATTGACCCGTTTGGAGTTGTCCACAAGGCCCGTATTTTGGGGAGGTCTGCGAAAACCAAATTCGTTTAATTGCACACATTTATCTTAATAAACTGCACAATTCCGGTACACTCACCCCGAACAAAAATTGGTCCTGATAGGTTTCTCCATTCATAGAGAGAGGCACGAACAGGAGCGTGACAGCGGATAACAGCAACGTCCGTGTTGTCAAATGGAATCTCTATTTGACTGAATGAAGTGTTTCCCATTTGTTGATTGTCTGTAATTTTAAAATGCCCTTTGAAAATATTAAGAATTGAACTTTAAATTTGTATGCTTCGATTTGAATATAACCTAATTGATCATAATATTTCATGCTTCCGTTTTTCATCTCAAGAGACCAAACAATTCCATTGGAAATAAATAGCTCAGAGTAGTAGCAAAGGAATCTTGTTTTCTGTCCAATTAAAGTATTTTTCGATGGCGTTTTGCTCATTTTCATTATAGAGTCACTAGTTATAACTTTCAAGTGGTCAAATCTATCGTCTGTGAAAGCTGTGGAAGTGATTAAAATGAGAATTTATTAAGGCCAATCTCGAGCTTTCAACCTTTCCTAGTTTAAATATTTGGTTCATGATTCTGTCAGTCACCTTGATAAACTCGGTAAGGGTTAAAGTAATAAAGATAATCCTTCTGCACCGATTTTGTAATTCCGTTTACGGAGCATCTCAGAACACCGGTTTGTAAAGTGTATTTAAAGTGAGGTTGGAACGTTACACAGCTATTATTAAAATACGCGATACGGGACGAGTAAGTTTCCATGATGGATTCCTTCAGTTCACTGTTCTCATCCAAAGCTCTTTTCTTCATTTCACATTCCGTTTCCGTTCTACATAAAACGTATTCCAGCTTTGGCTTATAGTACGAATCGGAGCAACAAATGTACCGGGCATCCTGGTATCGTTTATTTCCATCAAAGAAAAACTTGGAGATCGACACATCATCTGAAAATCAAGCAGAAATTGCCATTTCTGATTAACTATGAAAAGTCAAAATTGAAAAATAACGGAGAAATTCTGCTAACCATAAGTGCTATATTCCCAGGTATGGATAACTCTTCCATCTATCTCTGACACGCAATTAATAATCGTATGTTCAGCCATAGTAGCGTTTGGGTCCACTTCATACATTGCAACAAACGGATACTCTGATGTGTCATTTAGTTCGCTTTTCACTTGTCTCGGGGGTCGCGGTTGCCTTTCCCCGGAAAATGTTAGTGTCACGTTGCCGTCCTTTGCTTCACACTTGAATATTTGTGACTGACCACTAACAAGTTTTACATAACTGACGTCGGGAGTTACGCGACTGTAAATATCTGTTTATGTAGAGGAGAAAGAAAGCATTTTATTCTCAGAATACTTCATTAACTTAAAATTTAACAGATGACCAATCACCTTTTGAAACCGTTACTTTGTGTTGGAGAGAGCTCCGTCCATTAGTATCTTGACAAACATATGTTCCAACGGCGTCCATAAGACCATTATCACCACCTTTTACCAATACATGAAAACCTTTGTTCATGTCGAACAATGCTGGAACCTGAAATGCATCCAACAGAAACATTTATCTTGTACTTAACTGTTGAAAAAAAGTTAATTATTTTTGACACAGTTAAAGTTTCAACCATTTCATTTCTTTCCATGTGGTACAATTTCACGAAGGAATATGCCGATGGGTTGGATATTGGACAAGGGATGAGAAAACTCTGGGTGTTCCTTTGTAACTGGATCGTGGCATTCTTTAAGGAGAAAAACAGCGATTTACCTAAATGGAGAATTAAAAACCTTAGTTTTTTGCTTATCTTTCTAGGAATGATTTTAAAATTCAGTTGAACAAGGTTACATGCAGAATCTACATTGTAATAGGTCAACCTGGAATGAATAAGCGTAAAGCTGTGACAGGAGCGTCTTTCAACATTTGTGTTGCATTCACAGAAGCATTTCTCACTGGGCCGCATACATACAATCCGGTGTGTCTTTCTGAATTACTATGAAAATCCAGAATGGCCGAATAACGGTAAGAAGAATAATCAGTAAAGTTTGTGACATGTCTGAATGATTTTGTAGTGACATTGTACGGAATCTGCAAAATAAAGTTTATAAATCATTTCAATTACGGTAACTTGAACCTGTGAAGTGAAGGTTTTGAATAAACTGAATGATCATTTAGGTTTGGAGCTGGGGTAAGGTAAGACAAAATCCGATTAAAATAATGTGAAACAAAATGAATTTTAGGACAAACCCCAAAACCTTCATAGCCAAATTCGACAGGAAAATTGGAAGTGCATTGCAATCTATAAAGTCGTTGGGTTATTGATTGTCCATTTCTTCCTCTTGGCCGGTTATTTGGTTTTCTTCCTTCAAGTATCCGAGGAGAAGGAAGGAATTCGAGGTTATGATTATCTTCATCGTCACCCTCGAGTTCGTTTTGTTCTGTTGCGTTGTACTCATCTTCATCAATAATTTTTGTCACGTTTTCCTCTGTGGAGGGTATTATTGTCTTTGATGAAGAAATCACTCCAAACTCCAACTCAATCACACTCAATTTGATTTGTGGCTTTTCAAACACAATTCTCAGTGAAGGAGGAGGTGGCGTTGTCGTTGATGTAAAATTTAATGGAGCCTCATTTTCTTCTGTGCCACCTTCGACACCGGCACCAATGCAACTCGTAATAAATAAAAATTGACAACTAATCACTGAAAACAATAAAAGGAAATTGTTTTGTTGCAACGTTTTTGTCGCTCTTTTCCGGATCTTGATGTAATTCAAAGGTGAGAGTGGCAGCGGGTACAATCGGTGATGGTGATCCATTTTAAAAAATTTAATTTGAAATCGCAATTTGTAATTTGGCAGCGTAGGTAATTGCGGTAATTACTAAACCACTCTTGTTCAATAAATAATAAGTTCTCGCTTTTACTACTTTTTTATTATTGCTGTTCTCTGCCTAACTAAACTAAAATCAATAGTGAATAAGGTACTAATTTCGAGAGTGTGACTAGAAGAGGAGAAGTACTAGAGCATAACTGCGCCGTGCTTGATTTGCACCGATGTATGAACACGCACCAGATATCGAGATAAGAGGGACAAAGACTAGACCAGAAATCGCAAGCAATAATGTAAAATTATTTTAAGTGATCGTCATAAGGCTCAGTTTAAAGTCTGCTTGAACAGGCACTGCACTGTATAATAATGATGCTATTAACTCTAGACTCTCATCTTTCATTTTTGCATGTGCACAGGTGCACACCTTTTCCTTTGAAGATGATACTTAATAATAATGACATTGTCTCGATGATTGAGCAGGCGTAGGGCTTAAGTAGAGCTTTTCGCAACCTGGCTTCAACCTTGGTCCTTCATCTTCATTCATGCAAAATAATTGAGTGAGAGTTTCAAAATTTCAAATGTTCTTTTAGTATATCAAATCCCGACCTGTGAGCATAATGTGTGCAAATCATAATGAACTGCATAGCGTTGGCTGGCACAAAGAAAAAGTAAAATGTTCGTTCCATTTCATTCATAAATACGTAGCTGTAGTTGAGGTGCGTGTCAAAATTACTTACGTTTCACTCGACAACTTCACGACACGGACTTAATGCATGGATAATAATTGGTAAATTGTAGGTATTAATTTTTCAGAATAAAATTCAAATTCAAATGCAAGTGCATAGATTTTTTTTTTAAATTAAAAGAAACGACGCCTCAATGCAATGTGGAGTAAAGTCGAGTCAAGTAAGAATCATGCAATGCAGCTAATTGAAGGAAAAGGAAGAAAGAAAAAAGAAATGAAGCACTTTGTTCTCAATGTTGCTTATCATGGCGCATCCTAAATACTGGCTCCTATTCATGTCACTCGCAAAAAGTGTTGATCTACATACATAGATTTTGAATAAAAAATGAATGTATACCGAACCGGCAACTATTATGATTATTATGCCACTATTATTGTTATTATGCTATGCTAACGTTACAAAAAGTTGCGTTGTCCCAAGTCTCAACTTGAAAAACAGTGTTTGTGATAAAGTACTCGCTTTTTATTTCGATGTTATTGTGTTTGTGACTGGTGGGGATGTGTAGTTTTTGATTGAACCAGAGGGAGATCGCAGCAAGTGGCAACATGGCAATGGCATAGTACTACGCAAGTCCCAATTTGCTTGCAAATAATGCAGTCTTCTTCATTCAATGATGATCATCTTCTCATCAAATCTTGATAAGGGCACTTTGGTAATGGTAGAATGTGATATGAAAAGTTGATCATGATGTACATTATTATAATAATCTTAATCTTTGTTTGTACAAACAATGACACACAGACACAATGAGATGAGAATGAGATCGAATTTAGGTAGGTTTTTATTTTAATGGTGCCTACGCACATTTCTGTTTACTCATGAAGACAAACCTGGCCACTGCATTACTCAACTAACTCAACTCGCTGTGCTTGTTACTGACTTCTCCTTGACTTTGCTCTTTACCGACAGTGATACTTTTCTTGTTTCGTGTCTCCCTTTTGCTTTATTACCTACACCTAATGCCCAATTAAACACAGTTTTACAATTTGAATTTACACTGCCAGTTTTAAAATCGCGCAGTTATATTTAGTTATTGTTTGCTTGTCACGACAATATGAGGTAGGTGTAAGAATGGGCGTAGTTGTTGTTGTAAAAAAGGTTTCGGCGGTTTTCCTTCATTTTATTGCTGCTTTTTATGTCGCTCCGACGAGTAAAATGATTTTTCTAGCACATTGTAATAGTTTTTAGTAGATCTTCGTATACGTGCCCCAGTCACCGATGTTGCGAAATTTTATCCCAACCCAGTTTGTTAGTAATCGGTTTCATGTAAGATAAGTATAGCCGTGTAGGTTCTGAGTGACACGTATAAAATAGCTTGTATGTCATTTAGAAATAATTACAACACAATAATATAATATTAATGCTTGAGACTAATGCATGATGAGTTATATGTAAAGTAATGGCAGCCAGGTATACTCAGTCAGATTGTATTTCAAAGACCGGTCGGTCTACTGATTTGAATTCAAAACTGAAGAAATGCTCGTTTGTAGGACGTGGAAGTGAAAGCAGAGAAATCCCTGACCTTTGCTTTATCTCATCTCACGTGCTTATTTTTTATTATCAATAAAAGGTTTATTTATTCAGTTTATTTGTACGAGGGTGAATGAAAAAAAGATATTTGTAAGTCATTATAAGGTTTCTGTTATACAGTACATTTTATATGTAGATTATTTAGAGGTTTCTTCACTCTGTGGCAGGCGTTACTAGTTTCTGCTGCGTCACAGGGTCAGAAAATGGACCGCTCCCCACATTGTTAAATGCTTGGACAACGACCTTGTACAGGACGGAAGAATCTGATACCTTAATCTGATACACATGCGAGCTTCCCAAAGTTTCCAGTGGATTGAAGTTATAAATCTCGAAGGGTTCATCATCGGCGGAAGAGGCTTTCTTCAAGCCTATATTGTAACCAAGTAGAGCTCCATTCCAACTTGCCCTTGGAGGAGGCTTCCAAGAAACTTGAAGCATCTTCTCTGGCGTTTCAAACATCTGCTTTTACCAATACAATTAAATTTTTAAAACCAATCAACTTATTGACAATCTAGCTTAAGTTTACCTTTTTGTATAACTGACCTGGATATCCTGTGGCGGTGCACTCGGCAGATCTTCCCCAGTTCTCACAATAATTGGCAAGGACGGTGCCGACGTATTAGATTTTGAGCAGGATACTATCCTGAAGTGGTAAGTTGTCCATGGAGAAAGATTTGTTATGCAGGCAGCAAAGGTGCTGCCGTTCTTAATTTCATATCGGGATACTTTTTCAAACTTCCAGTCGGGAGAACCCCTCACGTTTTTATACTCAATCACGTAACCAGTAATGTCTGGTTGCTGGTGACCTGATGCGCCACCGAATTCTCGAGCCTTCATATAATTCGGGGGATTCCAAGAAAAGTAAACCGCTCTGGCCGTAATCTCCAACATTTTGAAACCGGATGGTGGAAGAAGTTCAGTTACTTTATTTGAAGCTTCAAAGTGAAAAATTTATTGCGGTTATTTATATGTGTATTAATTTCGGATTGTTTTAAGGCAAGATTTATGTTTCTGTAAGCTCACCCTTGTCGAGAAAATGTAATTTAATTGATGCACTGGAAGGTTTAGGATTGTTCTTGATTATACACACAAGGCTGCATTGTGAACTCGGGTCAGCCACGGAGTCATTAAATTTGATTTCCATCTCAGCATCTTTTAAAATTGAATTCAAGGTCAAAGTTAGTTTTCGTTACAATAATTCATATACATACATACGTTATACCCCCTATCTCCACCAGTAGGAATCTTGGTTTAGTTACAAGATCCTTTGATGCTATTAATAAATGTTGCTCTTAACTTGCCGATTCGAATGCCAAATCAGATTAATCTTTATTTCATCTATTCATACCAAGCATGCTTTATCATGATCATACATATATTTATTACTATATATTAAAACTATTATATTTACAAAGCAAATGCCTTCATTTGCTTACTTTATTAATACAATATTTCAAATCATACCTTGGCCTGGAAGTGTGACCACATTTGCATTATCTAGCTTTCCATCTTTGTTCTCCGTGTATTGATGCATTTCCCACTGGTAAGAAACTTCATTTTCTAGAATCGGTGCAGATATGCAACTGCTATCATTGTTCACTGCACAAACAAACTTCACTACGACACCTGGGGCAATCGGCCCAGGTGGAATTTGTGTCACGAACACTGGTAAAGTTGTGACATTATAATGTCTGTCCACGCTACCGTTTGTACCGGTTGCGTCATACTGCGCATGAAACACTGCCGCCAGATTAAGGTAGTACAGAATGTTGCTCAGAACTTCAATCATTTTTATAGTTAGACAAGAATGAGAATTAAAAACCGGTGATTTGCCATTTAAACAAATCCTTTTTGAATTGGTTTAATTTTGGGAGTAATTAATGACGACACTCTTCCCAATGTCAAGATCACATCACGAGTGGGCTATAATTGTGTTGCGTTAAAAAGGTGACCACAACTTTGAAACTAACTAATAATTTCTTGTAAGAGATACGCCACACTGAAACCGGAAAGTGAGTCATGCAATATGAAACTTGGAATTTTGAAAATAAATGACATCGTCATTCTACTTTCCATCAAATCTAAAGTGTGAGTCCCTCGTTTTCTAAGACTTTATTTGGACGAAGAATTATTGTTGTGTTAAGATTGCGTTCTTCCAAGCTAAATAACATAACAGAATTGCCTGCCACGTTGTAAGTTTGGCAATGATTTCTTCTCGATGGAAGACTCCCTCGAGATAAACTGGGAAAATAATTTTTTGGAAGCGCAGCGTGGGAAAAGAATTCAGTACAATAGATATCTATTGCTTTACATAATGTAATAAAATGTACATGACTTTTGTATATACATACAAAAGTCTTTTTGCTGGACAAAATGCCGAGATTGATCATTATATTCATTGAATCGTTGTATTCATTTGTATTACTACATGGATTATAACATGGTTCTTTGAGTACCGGAAATGAATTATCACAACATACCACTGCCGCCGACATCCAAGTCTACAAAATAATGTATTAGGTACATTTGCTTCTTCTTATTCATACTAAAATGCATTTATGATATTCATACATTATGTATTTCGGAATTTCCTGTTTCTGGACGTACTATTATGGACGTAAGGCATCATGAATAAGCTACATCATTATTATCCATTTAAGTGGAAAAGAAGAGGTACCCAATTTTTTCTTCTTTTTACTAGAAGCTTCGTTATCTCTCTCGGTCCAGTCATGAAAGTGCGCCCAATAAGTGAATTGTAATGATAGTAAAGAACCATGTGTGAATTGAACCGATATATCATGTAAACCAATTACAAGGTCAGCACTTATTAGGCTTTTACAAATTTTTGTGACTAATCCATCCAGGCGCTGGGTGTGTGATACCAAAATTTCATCAATAAGCAATGCATTATTCATTATAATTTCTCTTATCACAATTTTGATCCAAATCCTACTAGATGCTATTTTATAAAATATTCAAACCTTTAATAATTTGGCAAGGGACGAGATCAACATAAATGACATAGGAATGCGAAATACGCATTGAACAATTTCACAAATTTTCTTCAAAGTCATTCATTCAAATTTAGAATTCGCATCAAATTTTGTTTTAAGTTTTAAGCTGTCCTTTCAGTAAGCTGGATCGATCATCATCGGAATCTTCCTCATTATCATTCACATTCTTATCACGTAGATCTACTTCTATAAAACCGCAAAGGCTGTTTTGCCAATTTTCATTTGCACATTGATCTTCCTGTCCTTCGCCTTCTTCGTTGTCACTGTTTAAATGACGCATTTTCTCAAATTCCTCTTTCTCGCTGCTTTTATTCGGGGTCGGGTTGTTGTTGATGTCGAAATCGTCCAGAAATGAATTTGCTCGAGAGTGCAGCGGAGTACTGAACGCTTCCGATCGTCGAGCACCTTTTGATCTTCTCTCTCCGGAATAAATCAATTTGCTTTGTTCGCAAATGTAAAGAAGTAAAGCGGCTAGTTCCAGAGGCTTCAAAATCACCAGCAATAACAAGCTAAGCCACGTGATCAGCGTTTGCTGTCCAGGGGAATTGAACACATCGGTGTACTCCATAAGACAGAGTTGATCATCGCGGAAAAGAGCGAGTCCGTAAACAATCAGACTTGAACAAATCACATCCACGATTATTACTATCACACTAGCGATCGTTGCCCAAATCGGGCTCTGAAAAACAGGAAATGTCCATTTTCATCACTCATTGTCGTTTTGTTGTGACTTTCTTTTTATGATTTTAAAGTTACCTACAAAGCAAGTGATAAAAAATTGGAAAAATCCTTTGATGCTGAAAATGCTAAGCGCTGTAAGGTACAGATCGGTTGACTTTCCTATGAAAACATTAAAATGGAATACACTCAGGCACTGTTGCAAAATGCTTTGAATATGATAACTAAGTATACGCAATTAGTATAATATGTATAACTCACGAAAAAGTACTCCAAACTCGTGAGGAGTCACCGTTGACAAATAATCTTTGCGACACTTTTCAGCCACCGTTGTCCTCACCTCTTCATTTAGGGACAAAAGCTGAGTCCAGTTTGACGAGGACTCAAGTTTACGGCAGAAGGAATTAAACATTTCCGAGTAAAAAAAGAGAAGAACGCCAAAAAACTGTTGTTTAAAAATTCTCTATTTTTTCAGTTTTGAATCTTGGGTTTGCTACATAAATTGCTATAAAATTAGTTGCATAAAAATGATTACCATATTTCCAATTGCGAAAACTCGACATGACGTCTTGGCTGAAATTGAAATAGGACTGGACAGGCACATATCTATTCTAATTTAAATGACTCAAAAATTTGGTATATTTACATTATATGTAGGCAAACAAATTCACGATGCTATTTAGATTTCTACTGGTACTAAACCCAGCACTCCCAAATTATTACAGTCATCCATTGCATACTTTATTGCTACATTTTAGAAAGATGAAAATCAACTTGACTTTTCGATATCGATAAAAATCCATTTCATCGGAGCTCTAGACAACTTGGAAATGAATTGGGGCTATGAGAGATTTGAAAGCAACCTAAGCAACTCCTATTAATTGAAAATATTTCCATTAGGTACTCTAATAGTAAAATGAAAAACCAAAAGGAACCCCCTAGGGCAGCAACTTCCTACTATCTACATTAAATATTGAAATCAGCCATAAAATAATTGCCTAAGCTAAAGTATTAAAATATTAGTAGCTATTGATTTCACTACAAACGTCTTCTTCTTCGTAGCTCATCTTGTTTAAATGTGTAACTTTTTAATTTCTAGCAATAAATACTAAAAAAACTGAATGATACTTTTTAGTTTCGTTTGTAATTAGTAATTATTTAAATTCAGTGTGACTAATTAATATCTTCATTTTACAGGAACCTTTATTGCATCATAAAGTTGATAAAGTCATAAAAGACTTTGTCTGAGTGAAAAGTTGCAAGAGAGACCGCATTGGGTACCGCGTACCGCACGTTCTTAAGGAAAATACTATCTTAATCTTGGGGAAAGCTCGTGCCTTATGTTAAAGACATTTAAGTCTTTGATTTAAACAACACAAGACTGTCACGCTCACGCTACAGGCTATCTTCATTTGGTTTTCACGATGAAAGTTAATTACCTAGTTAAAAATACATTTTTTTGCACAATTGATGACTACGTATAGGTTAAATTGGCAGCCGATTTTACTTTGCTACTTTTTGGCAGTAAAGGTTTTGGCTCTTTATCTATCTTTAATTATAAATTTCTTATTTCACTTACACATTTTCCTTATTAATTTTCAATTAATTGTGTCTTTCTGACGAATGCATTTTGAAACGGGACTTTACCTTGAACACTTACATACATCTAGCCAGGGATTCAAGTTGGCAAAAACTGCGCATATTAAAATGTTTATAATAATTTACGATTATGATAATTTAAAAATTGAACTCAGAAATTAGAAATGTTATTCATATTTAAGAATGAAAAAGCCGATAAAGCTCTCATTGTATATTTTGCAGCGAGACAAAATTGTTGATTTAAGTTTGGACTTTCATTGTCATTCAAGTGTTTCAAAATGCAGTCCATAGTGAAGTTTGCAGTTATGATTGGAGTTGTGTGTTCATTTGGAGCGCCTGTTGAGTGTGGGAAGCGTTTGCCATCTAAAATCAAGCGGAATTCGCAAAGTTTGTTTTTAGAACAAGACTACAACAGTAATTCTGGATATTACGGACTGTACTCCAAATTCAACGGTCGGCGATTAGCACTTCCAAGTGGAACAGTTCTCCAGTTGACGCCATCCATAAACATTCCTCTTTTTGACAATAAGAATGAGAATCTTAGGGCTAAAACTAATTTCATGGCTTCGTTCCCTTTACAGTGTAAGATCTTGTCTTTAAATCTCTTACTCAAAATGAAAGCACAAACTCACTTTTAATTTTCTAACTACCTGATTTCCAGTTATAATTCGAGACATGGAAGTGAGCCTTCTGGGTGAAGAGTTACTAAATGGATTCACTACTAGAAATGCTTGGAACGGAGCGACACAATCCGTGGACTCCAACACTGTCATAAACAATGACCAGCCTTATTCACATTCACGTTCCAGAAAATCGAGAGATGTGAGTTGGTTCATTCAGAGAAATCATACATCTGGTAACAGTAGAAATAACGGGACAACTTCCACGAGCATGTGCCGACATCATCAGAACTTCATCGATAGACAAATGATTCTTCAAAAACTCCAAATGTTTGCCAGTGGTTTCGGAATGGATGACCCGAAGGCTTGTCTGCTGCGAGCGGCTTGCGAAATTCATGAATCGCCATTTAATTTTGGACTCGGAATGTTGGAAGAAGTTATCACATCTATATTCAGGTTAGTAAAAGTACCTTATGTATATTTAATCAATCAAGGGTGGACATGAATATGCTGATTTCCAAACTTTCTCTTTCAGCGTTCATAAATTATCACGAAAATGCGAACCGCATCATTTTCCACCTTCTCTTGTACCATTCGTAGAAGCGGAAAAGACTGGCAAGCGTGGCAAATGTCATGTGTACGCGCAAAAGTGTCCAAAATCCTTGTTCATCAACGAGTAAATGATTAATTGGCCATTCAAGCTTTAAGCTTTATTTATTATTTATTGTTTTTTTGAAATCCTAATTCATATTTATATTTGTTCTTTACTTGTATAGAAGATAAATGTTTATAGTTATTTGTTTTACATTTACATTTTTATATGCAGAAAAACAAACGATATTTATGCAGATTGTATGCGTTTAATTTCATATTTTTCCTGGAAGTAATAAAGTCGGCAGAAGAATTGAATAAAAGTCTTTCCGTTTAATTGTGGTTTGCAAAAATTTTATATGTTTATAATTTTCTTACTAAACAAAATGTTAACATTTACACATCAACCATAATTAATAATTACTGACGCGTTCGAAACCATGCGTCAACAAAGGTGTCATTCACTGCTCTCCCTTTTACTGTTACTCATTCTATCTCCAAAACCATGCAAAACGGAAAAAGATGTGTCTCTAGAAGAAGTGCCAATTGGAAAGTCAACATGCTCCGTGTATCCTCTCGTTCATGACTATTATTTTGGAGTCAATTTGGTTAATAACTTTAATACTGAAAATGTTCTACTTCGGTTAAGGGTAAGTGACCAATGAAAAATAATAATCGTCCTCTTCACTTTTAGATGACATATGAAGAAGCTATAAAGTGCTGCGAAACCAACAAACTGACCTTGGCAAATCTGAACAGCATGAGTGAAATGAAAAAAGTGCGCACTGCCCTCCTGTCCGTTTCTTACTATGGTATAAATAAATACCAAGTCGTTCAGAATCTGACCGTTTAAATGCAAATTCCATGTCCACGTAGGGCACCCTTTGCATTGCCAGTTTTGTTTTTTTTACAGATGGAAGAGACCCTTACAGCCAAAGGTCCAGTCTCCACATTCACCATGAAACACAAAACCTCACAAGTGACAACTGTCATGTAGTCTTTCTTCGTTCGAGATCAATACTTCAAGTTTTGCAGAAACAAAAATGTTACGCGAGACGCCACTACCTCTGCAGTTCACCGACATCAACAGATTGCACTGCTGTTCAGTTTACCCCAGGAAAAAAGAACAACACTGTCGTCAGCAGCACTCCAGTGAGGTCTTCCAAAATCAGTGACTTTGAAAGCATTTTTTTTACCTTTCACCTACTCATATCATAAAGTCCAAGATATTTGAATAAAGATTGGCAAATTTCAGCTCCCCTGGAGAGCGGCTGCAACATGTTGTGAGCGAGTGAATAAGACACTGATTCGACTGCGCCCAAACTCGGCAAAAGAACTTCCCCTCCCAATGTGGACCAGCACCCATCGGCCCATGACAAGCCCTCATTTCATCTGGCTTCAAAATAACGAACCTCTCATGATTCCCGATTCCGGTCCGTGGCGAAAACGCGAGTTTTGTGTGTCGGCAACTTCATCCTCTGGCAAATTCGCCGAAATGTTCAAAGAGGAACCATGCGAGACACCTCAGCAATTTGCTTGCAGCAATGAAAGCACCCTCCCTCCAAAAGGCATCGAACTGAAATGGACCACTGTCAGCACCAGTATCGGTCTCCAGTTCAAGTTCTCTCAGGAAGCGCTCACTGGATCTTTTAAGGAAGCGTTAAAGTTGTGTTCATCTCACGGCTTCCGGTTGATGTCCGCCTTTTTGCCTGTAGAAGGTGACAGTTTAGCAAGCCTCATTACAAGTGGAAATGAAGGCTTGGTCACTTCATCTGGGTTCTGGGTTGGGGCGAAGGTTGCTGCAGGTGTCAATTTTCATTTTCCCTATTTGACCAACTCACCCGATTTTGTGATCGATGAGGTTCATCATCCAAGATTTGTGGGTGGAGATGGAAAATGCCTCGAGTTCATACCCGGAGGTGGTACAGCCAGCTCATTTGCCCTGAAACGGACCAATTGTGCACTGCAAAGAGGTGTCCTGTGTGAGACCCAACGTAAAGATAACACTGAAAATTTAATATCCAATTTTAACTTTACCTATCCACCTTACCTTTCTTACAATCAATATTTTTTAAAGCAACTGAAACAGGAGCCGACTTCATCGGAGTAGGTCATCGCTACATGTATAGCAAAACGAAGGTTAGCAATGATTAAATAATAATGATTCGTTGCAAAATTCTTCCTGAGTGTAAAAATTCCGAACGTATTGAATTACTAAAGATGACCCAAATGGAAGCGAATTTTACGTGTGAACTAAACGGACTTCGTTTGTTCCTGGTGAGGGACACAGAAGAGTCTCGAGTTCTCTTTGAAGCCATTTCCAAATATGCCAGTAGGTAAAATGCTTTTATTTTAATTCGAGAATAAAAAATTAGGTCTACAGATATTACTAAAAGTCTTTGTGTTTCCTTAAAGAACACACAACGTATCTCTCTGGGTTCTGGACAGGTGCAAAGGGCCACTATGACCTTCCAATGTTCGATACCAAAACCAATTACATGGAGTGGGCTCCACCAAGACGGGAAACTAGAACTTTCTTCCAACGAACAGAGTCCATGATGTATCAAGGAGATTCTGCCTTTGTGACTCACAAAGACTCGGATCGCTGGTGCAACGTGGCATTCTGGTTGGAGAAGCCAGAAGGGCGTGACCGTTGGAAGTTATTCCAGTGGAAACGTGCATGTAACAAGGAGGCTAATTTTATTTGCGAGATCCGTAAGTTTAGAATGAATGAACCACCAGTGTAATTTTTGAAATGTAAATAGCAATGGAATAACAGTATTAAAAATTCTTTCTTAGCGTCGAACAACCCTTGTAGCAAAATTGATTCTGTGTCCCCTTTTGAAGAGATATGGGTAAGTCCATCTGTAGCAACTTGGCACGAGGCTCGCTTCTGTTGTGACCGACTTCCAAATCACAAACTTATCGGTGAGTCTGGATTAGGCTACCTCAGGGAAAACATGATTGGAGCGGTATTTGATGAGTACGCTCCATTTTGGACCTCGGGAAGTAACGCGTTGGGAAGTAGTAAGTTTCTCTGGACTTCTGGTGAAGGGTTGGTCAAGAATTATGAAAGCGTCAAGGAACAACATTATTGCCTTCAGGGTCAGTACAACGGGAATTGGATTCGCCTCAGCCACCATGACTGCTGGAAAGAGAAGAGATTCATCTGTACCAAGAAACGTAATAATCAACTAATAATTAAATCTAATAGAATTTTACTCATTTTCATTTAAAGAAAATGTAATTTGGTCATTGTAAGGATCACTGACGCATCCTTCTTGTAGCAAGGTCGAATATCAAAGAATCGGCAAGTCATCTTTCTTTTTCTCATGGGATAAGGTAATTAAACTAACTATGAACTTAGAAATTACAACTTTAAATCTTACATCATTAATTTTAACTCTAAAAATCAGAAAATTATCCTTTAGATGTCATGGTTCAAGGCTGCCGCTTGCTGTCACGCTCGCGCCGGAGTTCTTGCGAAGATCAGCACCAAGGCCCACCTTGATTATGTCTTCAAGCACATCCAGGAATGGCCGGATACGACAGTTCTCTTTAATCAGCAGAATAACGTCTGGATTGGTCTCGCGTCCAACCTCTTCAACGATGATAACCAATTCGGCTGGCTTGACGGGTGGCACAAGGCTCTGAATGGAGAGGAACAGAAAACTCTTGGGTTTGGTGCTAAAAGCGAAGGGCTGGAATGTGTCGCGCTGGGCGTTAACGTTAAAGGAGAGGGCAAGGAAATGGAGTGGAGGAAATTCAATTGCAGCATGGAACATTTGTCCATTTGTTTCAGTCATAATGATATGCCTGGCTTCGGTGATGAAGGAATTTAGATGTGTAATTAGCGTTAATTTGATGAGCTATAATAAAATTTGAAAATTAATCATGGTTCATGAATACAATTTTCGATTTTCAATCTTTCATGCATGCAAACTCTTCTTGTACATGAAGCCCCACAATTAATGCATCGAGTAAAGTTTTCATGCACAACAAAGAGTAAAGTGGCAAAGTGGCAATCCTTTGTCCTGTGTGTACACATTTTTGAACTTGAGTTTGGGAAAGTGGGAATCAAGGGAGAGAGCACAGCAAAAAAAAAGTTACATATCTTTGAAAGATCATCTTTCAATCTCAATGATATTAAATTAAATATCGTTTTTGTGCTAATTGTTCGAGTAAACTAATTGAAAACAAAATGGATTTTGAACTTATGGAACCACTCGTTTACGAGGCGGAGGACGACGACGAAGAGGAAGACATTCCGGTGAAGAGTGGAGGGAAACGGCAGTATGGTTCCGGTTAGAAGTATTTTTAATTAATCATGATTTTTGTTGCACTTTTAACATGTTAAACTTGAAAATGATTATTTATTTGTGTACGGAACTACTACAGTTGAAATTGAAGAGTTATCAACGAAATCGACCAAAAGACAGCGTGTGACCAGTCCCCTGAAGAGGTCCAAAATTCCTTTGCAACAGCATAATTCTAACGATGATGACGTTATTTTCCAGAGTCCATTTTCGGACTCTGACGAAGATTCTCCAGAAGTAGAAACACCTTCAGCGTCAACGAGTCGTGCTTTGAAATCCGGAAGAACTGATTTGTCGCCGTCGCCGGATCTCATTATCGATGAAGATGAAATGGACATAATTGATGAAGATGAAAATGATAAAACTGCTACAGAAGGAAGAAGTAGTAGTACCGGTGACCATGTAGCTACTGCAACTGCGACAACTACGACACTCAACCCAGTCGATGAGACCATTCACGTTCGCTTCCGAAGAGTTTTAAAACGAATTCCAGTTGACATTCCTTATCTACCCATGACATGTAAGGATGGCTCCAGGTTGTATCTGCGCTTGAAACCCCCAGAATCTGATGAGGAAAAGGAACCAGAATCAAGTCGGCCAAAAAGAAACCTAATCAAAGATTGGGAACAAGTGAAAATTGAAGCTAAAATTATCGTGAGTTGATCGTATATTTGAATTCAATTAGTAAATATTTAGGTTGATGTTTGTTTGATACTTTATTATACTATATCCTTTATACTGTACGCAAGTTAATTTTCGTTTTCATTTTAATTCAGAAAGAAAAGTTTCAGCAGGACTTGGCGAAAGCTGTGGAAAAGGAAGTAGTCATCGTAGAAAATAACGAAAATTCAGGAGCTGCAGATTGTCTTTGGGTGGAGAAATACAAGCCAAAGTCTTTCATAGATTTACTGAGTCAAGATGTAAGGAAACTGAAACTATTTCTAACTTCATTTATTTTGGACGTTTGTTTGATATGTTGACGGTTCTTATCTGAACTTTTAAATACTAGGATGTGAATAAAGCCTTATTACATTGGCTTAAACTTTGGGACAAATCAGTTTTTGGTGTCGATTACCTCGCCAAAGTGAAAGCAACAAGGCAGAAGTACGCTAAATTAGGTAACACCCATTTTAGCTTCCTAATTATGCATTGAAATTTCATAAATTTTATTTAACTCTATTAATCGTTGAATTCTTTTATTATTACAAATTATTTAGAAGCGGTGGAGAAAGAGAAAGAGGAACAGTTCCCATTCAACAAAAGGAAGGAAATCACTTGCAGCGAGGATTACGATGAAGGAGGGAGGCCTGCAGTAAAAGTCGCGCTTCTTACTGGAGATCCAGGATTAGGAAAGACCACGTGTGCACATATTCTTGCAAAACATGCTGGTTACAAGGTTAAAGAAGTAAACGCCAGTGACGACCGATCGACGGAGGTTTTCCAGAAGATTTTGGATGACACAACACAATCTCGTGTTGAAACATTCCAAGGCGGGAGACCGAACTGTTTAATAATAGATGAGATTGATGGAGCACCACTGGTGAGATTTTTATTTGCTTTTAACGTAACTGGCATTGGAATATTAAGCTAATTTGCGTTAATTTTAATCTTAAAGGCATCTGTGAACATATTAGTGGAATTAATCACTGGAAACGCTGTTGAGAAAGGCAAGAAAAAGGCGAAGAAAGTTCTAAGACGCCCTGTTATCTGCATTTGCAATGATCTGTATGCAAATTCATTAAAACTCTTGAGAAAGCATGCTTTTGTGATTCAGTTTCCTCCTGTACCAACGAGCAGGTCTATTGAAGATAAAACATTCTCTATTTCCAATTTGTATCATTGTCACAATATAATGCGCCCGTTGTAATTTTGATGTAGATTAGTGGAAAGACTTGGAGAAATATCAGATGGAGAGAAACTGTACCTCGATCCTAACACATTGCAAAAATTGTGTGAGAAATCGGAATGTGACATCAGATCATGCTTATCCACACTTCAGTTTGTAAAGCGCAAAGGGCTGAATTCCAAGGATGCCCTACTTGCTCATATCGGTACCAAAGACAAGGCGAAAGGAATTTTTGCTGTTTGGAATGATATATTCACTTTGCCTCTAGCGTAAGTAAAGTTCATAAAAGATTTTGTTTTTTATTTTATTTTTATACTTACTGAAGGCTTTCGTTTTGCGTTTAGGAAAAGGTATCAAGATGCCCAACCCGATCCTTCCAAGCCAGAAAACAGATTTAGGAATGTTCTTCAGGTCGTACAAAACTTTGGAGAATATGAGAAATTATGGGGTGGCGTGAATGAAAATTATCTCAACGTAAAATACAGGGATTCGTATCTACAAACTGTATGTTCCATTCAGCTAGGACATTTTTTAATCTACAATTTTTAAATTGTTTATGATTGAAACGTAATTAATAAACTTACTTCAGGTTATAGAAGGGCTGGAGTGGTCCTCATGGTTTGAAGATATTCGTGAATACGTTCAGCGTACTCAAACATATGGAATGTATGGCTACTTACCAATGTATTTTGTAATGGCGCATTTCCTTTTTGCCAGGAGAAACTCAATCAAAATTCAGTTTCCGAACGTTCAGGTAGGTGTACCTTTTCCAAATACTAATTTTACTCAATTAAAATAAAGTAGCTAAAAATGTTTCATTATCGGTAACGGTTTTAAATATTCACAGCAAATCTCCAAGATTCCAAAATTTCAGAGCATGGTAAGATCTCAAATCAGCGAAACTTCCCCAAGCGCAGCTCGATTCTTGGATCCTTACATGTTGATAACTGATATTTTTCCCGCTGTACTGAACATCATTCAGCCAAGTAGTATTCGACCGGTTAGTTCTAATCATTCATTTTTTCGGTTACCCAAAGTGTATAAACCCTTTGATGTGTTCGTTTGTTCTTAACATGACTTAATTGTCCTCTCAGGTTCCAACTCAGATTTGGACACCGAAGGAAAGGGACACGTTCAAAAATGTCGTAGAAATTATGCTGACCTACAATATGTGCTATACTCAAGTCAAACATCCGGAAACATCAGCCTACGTTTTCGTTCTTGAACCGTAATGTCCAAGCAAATTTAAATTCTTATAGAATCAAATGCAATATTTAATCAGTTCATATTTTTAACAGAGATATTGAAGAAATGGTTAAATTCAATCTTCAAGAATCTACGTCGAATAAGAAGCTGTTTCCTTACTCGTTGAAGCAGCTTATTGCACGAGAAGTTGAGATGGAAAAATTGAGGCGAAATGACACAGTACCTGAAATTGTTAAGCGAGAAACTTTTAAACAACCTGCTGCAACGCCAAAGTCTGACGAATCAAAGCAAAAGGTATTTTTAAATAGTTTTCAGTTTTAATTTAATAAATGAGTTTATTTTATAACATGCTTGTTTACTGCAGATAAGGGATAAAGTCAATAAAACTCCAACCCCAACAACTGTCGTGGCTCGTGACTTTTTTGGACGGCCCATAGAAGCAAAGGCTGACGTGTCGCCGGAAGCTGAAGTCAAGAAAAGTAAGTTACGTCAATTTTCGTGATAAAGCATAAATTAAATTCTGCCACACGTTGCATAATTGACAGTTGAATTTTAATATAAAATCACATTTTGCTTGTTGTTGTTGCACAGAGAGAACAGTTTCCATCTACTTCAGATACAAAGAAGGCTATAGTAATGCAGTCAGAAAGTATGTCAGAATGCGGGATCTACAGTAAATTATTTAGAATATGCAAGGCATGTACCTAGTATATATTTTAGTAATTAATGGATTTTAACTTGAAGTGGGACTAATTTGTAATTTTAATGTGTTTGAAAAAATAAAGCGTAGATTCGGATAATCGTTCAAAGTTCAACTCCATTTTGCATTCTAAAAGTTATCATGTTATTTACAACGCCTACACAAGCAGGCTGTTTTTAAACATTGTTTCTTTATTATCTCGCGTCCATGTACAGAATATTTCACAGGTTCCGTTCAAAATAAACAATTTAATAAATGCGCATGTGATAAACAATTTTATTAGTGCATGCACTGCACTTAATTTACGGTCTGGTTCAAGCAATGACTGTACACTCTACCCATTAAATTTCAACATCGGGTTTCCTGGAGTTTGTTTTCGCTGAGTGAGTAATGAATACTTTTTTTATTTTCAAATGCGATGATCTTTTAAATTAAGAACTCTACTAGATTAAGTTTCAACATAAACAACCGCAGTTAATATAAAGAAATGAGAGCTTTAGTATTAGTACACGGTATGAGAATAGAATGTTTTTACCACGCGCTCAGAATTTTTCTTCAGAGCTGAGAAAAATCTTCGGACAACAGAACCAAAGTTTTATATGCACCTATGTTTATTCCAAACAAAACATTAGGTTATTTAGATATAATTGGTCTAACATGACGTTTCGACTAAGAAAAAAAATCTTTGTTTTTCTGGTCAATTACTGACCATTAGCTCGTTTACGTAAACTTTTCTATTAAACAATCTGACACGAGCGATTCGCGTGTAAAAATGAAAAGTAGAAACCCGACGGTACATTGTCATTAGGAAAAAAGTTGTGCAGAAACTTGACATTCTCTGCTTTTCGGCCTGAAAACTCGCTTTATAAATAATGTATGAAACAAGAAATACCTGCAAATTGAACATGGACTTGCCCAGCTTTGCCATAATGTTCCATTTCTCTTCGGTTGAAAAAGTTGGTCATAAGCTAAGTCCTTTTTTGACAGACAGAACTCATATGAAACGCCATACGCCGTGTACACTTCAGACTTTGAGATCAACTCGTGAAACGGAGACAGAGACGTATTATTATTATTACTTTGGTCTTGCTGTAAAAAGGATCATGTTTGTAAAAAGTCCGTTGTCCGTTGCGAGCAAAATGTCAGAGATGTTTGATGTCATTCTAGCAGACAGTTCTGATCCTTCCTAACTCGTTGAACAATGTTGATTGATGATAAAGGATGCCTCTGTCTATTGTAAACTCCCGTGGCTGTCGGAGGCAAATTGGGCTTGTAACTTGAAGTAACCCTGTGCTGCCGCAGCTAACAAACAATATTGTGTTGTTTTAAGTGTCTTTTTTATTTTTATCTGTGTACTACCACCATCACCGCAGGTATATTACATATCTATCTATCTGCATGAAAATGAAAACTTTTGCTTTGCATTACATAGAAAGTTAGAGGAAAGAGTTAACGAATATCATTTTGTACAAACTTCTCATGTTGCCCGGTCATTTTTATTTTATGCTGATAATATGATACTTGCAAAAGCATATAAGCAAGCAGTTCATTGTATAAAAATCAACCAACAAATTCTGCACCAAAAGTGAGCAACGAACAAGAGAGTCCACCACCACCGGAGAGAAACAAGAGTCAACAAACAAGATTCTTTTTTTTTTAAATTCCCATCATTAGCGATATTAAAATTTATTATGATTCACCATCTCTGCTCTCCTCTGGTGTTTGGAGATACCACGTACCTTAGTTTTATTATTGCTTATCAGAAACTAGCACCACTTGGCTATTTCTTATTTCGACATGATATGATCATCATGATCATTCACAGTCCTATTACTCTTCTTGTTATATTGTAGCGTTACATGGGATAACGTGTTTTTTATTCTTATGTTGGTTGCTGATGCACATTTTAGATGCTGCTATAAGCTGGCAACTTTGGCTTTAGCTTTTTTAGTATTCATGTTCCCTTTGCTCACAGGACTTGTACCACTGTAAAGTAACTGCTGGCTAAAAAGTTGAAGTGGTCGCTTCGTTCAGCTTGTTTAGTTTAGCTAGCTGCTCAAACAAGAGAAAATTTTCATATAAAATCTACAGCTTCATTTCTCACTGAACACCAGTCGCTTACCGATAGTCGACAAGAGAGAGAGAGAGAGAGAGAGAGACAAGTAAGTGGGCTCACTCTTAGGTCACTTCACTGTGCACACAAAAACACTCAGTTATCAATTAAAAATAGTGTTATAAAGTTTATTTTACGAGTGTACAATTTTCTGGCAAAGATCTTTTCACGTAATTTTTAAACCTAATTGGGATTTAGTATGCAAAATTAATCTGTTCCTTAACTCGCCGTTGTATCGGGGTAGATTGTGACAAGTTTAGTTTGAGCTTGCAATTTTATTGCCACGAGGAAGGAAATGTAAAAATTCCACAGAAAATCTTCTAATGGACAAACAATATTGCATAAATCGTTAAATGTTACGAAAGTGTGACTTCCGGTTTTCCAACAAAAAATTGTGATTGACAAAAAACAGTTTCCTGTTCCTGGGCGGACTGAAGCCACTTATCACAATGCCTGCATATACTCTAGTGGTTCAAAGTGGGGGCAGGTCTACAATGTCATCAGCAGGAGCCGCATCAGAGTGGAGGCGAAAGTCAGCCTCATCTTCAATATTATCGCCGATGGCAATGTTGATTGTGTTGGTTCTTATTTTGTGCGATCTGTCACCGACAGTGCATCCATCTCCTTTGCCCTCCTCGAGTGCATGGAGTCTGCCGACTCTGAACTATCTATTTAAAGACACAAAGACGAAATCGCAGTCGACTTCGTTCCAGAGGGAGAGTAGTAATAATAACGCTAATAACATTGGTGGAAGTGGGAACCACCACCATCGTCAACTGCAGAAAAGTGTGGTTGGTGGGGGCAATTCTAGTCCTAGCAATACTCAGTCATCATCGTCTGGATCCTCAATGCAAACCAACACGGTCGAGGGGAAAGGAACTTCTTCCACTGGTAGACTGATCTCAGCACACGACATCCGACTGACAGACAACTGGGGATGGGTGAGAAATTTTTTTACATATTTTTTACAAATTTTCTCCACTTTCTCTTAGCAGTGAAAAGCCAGAAAAGTTTCTTTCTCTTCAGTTGGAAAATTTTCTTGGTTGCAATCATTAGGTAAGACGCGGCGTCTCTGATCCCGCCCAAACCACAGAACAAAGGAGGAAACAAAACAAGAACAATATTCGTCATAGCAAAAATAAACACAAGCAGCGACATCCGGCCCCCTTGTCTACCAATCCGGCCTCCCCGATTGGCTCCCGGAGTAGAAAGAGAGAGAAAATGGAGAACCTTCTCTGTCCATTCGACGAAATCAGAGGACCGGATGGGAAATGTCGGAAAGCACCGCGGTTCAGTTTATATCGCGTAGGGAGGAAGTAGCCGCTTTATAAAACCAAAAATTGACAAAATTAACATGACCATTTGATTTATTAATTGAAGTTTATATAAAAAAGAGAATGAGAACTATTATATATTATTTATCATACAGCATGTAATACAGCAGCATTAATTAATTTTAAGTAGACATCGTTAAAACAATTTAAAATCATTTGGCAAGTACAGGGAAACAAATTAATGAGCAAGAGCAATTGGAAGGATGCAACAGAGGACGTTATTCAGGAAAATTGTGATGAAGTGTTTAAGTTGACAGGGGAAAAATTGGAGCGTTCGTTGGAATAAAAAGAATGTGAGATAAAGAGCAGAAGGAACGGAGCAGGATTCTTTGATTTTAGGATAGGAGTCCGTTAGCGCGTGTCCATGCCCGTTACACAGTCACATTTGACAGGACAAGGCCAAGGTTTCTCAAGGTCTCACGTTTTTGTTTGTTTTTGTTGGCACTGGCACTGGCTCCTGCAGCCTCAGACAGAGATTGAAGATAGAAATGCAATAAAAGTACACATTAAATTAATAATAACCCATTCGTCTGATAAAAGGGAGGAACCATTGTTAGAATGGATTTGGGTTTGTTTTCTATAAATAAAATCACTCATTCATTGTTATATCATTAATAATGTGATAGTTACATACTGACGCACACTCTTTAAAAATCCTAACCTATAAAAATGTAATATGTCATGGTATAGGTAATGATATCATTATTGTACAATGTAGCCTTAAAATTTTAATTCTGGTACAGATATCCAAATTGGTACATAAAATGTTCTTGCATGAATGTAGCTCAGGTTAGTTTCATTTGACTCATTCGAAGGATATCAGTAATGAAATGATCTTATCATCTTGTGATGGTTGGCAAAATGTGATGGTGTGATGACGTTTCACTGAGGTTGAAAGAAGTCTTGTACACGCCTTTCATCTTAATTTTGCATGCCATTTACTAAGCTGAATTCTAGGGTAATCATTTATTTGTGAATGGTGCAGATGATGATGTCATTGATGCAAGTTTCATACGGTAAAGCTAAAAAAAATACCAAAGCTTTGCTTCTGCTAGGCGCATTTGTATAACGGTAAACATCGCTAAACAATTAAACATCGCTAATATTTTTCTTTAAGAATGTGTGCGTGCGTTTGATTTTGGTGAGTCATTCATTTGGATAACCCACTTTCAGTAAATCACTCCACCCACGGTGGTGTTTGTCAAAGAAATGAGATGATTGCAGTGATGACCACGACAAGTTAGTAGGTGCGGGGTCACATTAAGAAATATTTTGTCTTTCTCTTCCTCAACTTCCCCGATGAAAGATGATATCCGTGAATTCCATGATGGAGTCAACAATTTTTAAAAGCTATTTATATTACAGTCAGTTATACAAAATCATGAATTGATGTCATCCAAATGTTATATTTTGTGGTCCTTTTTTATTACTGCTCGCACGTGTCTAAACCTTAAACCAACTTATGATAATAAAAGATAATCCATTTTAAAAGTTTGTTTGAGTGGACCCTAAAATAAAATGAATGACTCGAATTTTAATTGCATCCGCACTGAAGATTTCGCGTATAATTTTTATAAAGTCATATTTACACAGTATTCTATTAAATCGTTTGTTAATACTTTGTTAAAACTGTAATTTTATTAGCAATGTATGAATTTTGACGTTAAAATGTAATAAAGAAATTGGTAATTATATAAAATGTTAAGAATCTAATCTACTCTAAGCCTTAATTCAAGGCTATCCAAAGGTAGTTTTTTATACCCCTTCTCAGAGTTTTTATGTAATGTGGCAATGTTAGAATGGTTTATTGACTCCTGCTTTAGGTATCTTTAATGGTACAATAGCTTGAATCTTGAATTAAAAATGAATGTGGTTGTTTGAAGTAATGTCTAGCAAGAGATGTATAAAAATTCATTGATACAAGCTAGTGAGTGAGAGTGAAGCGATCGCGAACAAAATCCAATATTTATAATACATTATTTCTTTTTCATTTTTTCTGACTGAGCCATAATAAAGAATATCTTTTATTATTACACCGAAATATAAATTGCCTCTTCTCATTTCTTCCAGAACATTGTTTTTGCAAAATCACTATTATAAATATCTCAATACATTATGTACATTACAACATGCTATATATATGTATATCGAATTATATGTGCGAAGTGCGAACACTACACCAGTTGATTATATAATAAATTAGCATATTAGTATCAGCATGGCTCACGCATTAACCTTTACAGCATTTTTTTTCTGTGTCGATAAGAGACCTTGACGACCGATTTAACGCGAACCTTAAGTGTCGCAGTGACCAAAAACTGGACAAAATAAATCCTTCAGATATCATTAT
>VYYJ01001468.1:0-30577 GCA_021029165.1 Cyphoderus albinus | reverse complement strand
ATAATAAAGTCGCCTGCAAGCAAAATCATAGAGAATTTTTAGTATTACTAAAATATATTTACCACATTAGTACAATAGTACAGTACATTAGTACAGTCTTAAGAAATGCATTCTGCGTTCCAATGTTTTAATCCGGCTCTAGCTTTTATTTATCTTTGCTACTTTGCTTTTGATAATCCATCACCACAAAGGATAAAATAATTTTCGTGCACTTTATGTGTCATTGTACCTTTACTTTACTGCTTAACGGAACAACCTTGCCACACAAAAATAAATGAATGTGGTTTAAAACAAAAATGTCTGATTTGACTTTGTCAAATTCTATTAGTTGTTGCGCTCTCTTGAATAAAATTCAGAAAAGGAGGCAAGCGGAGAATCAGAAGGTGATAAAAAAGTTCAGCACAGGGTTTATCTTGCGCACACAGGGCATATTATCTTTGCCGGTCATATCCGTTGCTGCGATTATATCCATTTACTATGCAGAAGTTAACAGTGGAAATACAACAAATGAGGTTGTTTCAATAAAGAAAAATGTTCATGTAGATGTTCCTTCACTTCAGTTTTAAATTAAAACGCTTAACTTGAATGGGGAAAAGCTGAAGTTAACAGTGGAAATACAACAAATGAGGTTGTTTCAATAAAGAAAAATGTTCATGTAGATGTTCCTTCACTTCAGTTTTAAATTAAAACGCTTAACTCGAATGGGGAAAAGCTTATACATATATATAGCTTGGTAAAACTTTAAAATCTTTCCAACGGATCTATTTATTCGGCTAACTTTATCATCATTGTCCAGAGTGTCGGCTATTCCTAAAACCCTTTTCGGTTTATCATTTCACTTGGGCATACATCACAAGAGTTTATTTTACAACAATTTGACCGATTCAACCAGATTATTCTAACACCGACTTAATCCCTGATTAAATTATTAAAAGACGTTTTTCTGTGTCGAAGTTAATCTCTAAGTCGGATTAATATAGAAAAACTGTGCTAGTCGAAGTGTGAGTCAATGAGTCAACCCTGTGAGGATAGGACTTTACTTATGTTAGCCGAAATGATATATTTAGGACGACTGTTGTAGGCTATAAAGATGCATCGTCGTCATCATTTATTTTACAACTTTTCTGCATGAAACTTAAAACAGCTTCACAATAGAATGTTAAAGTATACAAAATAGTCTTAACTTACTGTAAATACACATAAAATGTAGTGACATATGTACTTGCATTACCTTCTCCAAACAGTTTTTTTTTTTACTTTGAATAAGTAATGTGGCGGTGGACAGCGTGCCTGATTGTTTTATCGAATCATTGAAACGCAGAGCACACGCTGCTGTAATTCAATTCAACATTTCAACAGTCTATTGGATACCTCTGCGATTTGATTCAGAAAAACAATTTTTGAGTCTGCACATTTCTTTAAACCAGTAAGATATGAAAGACATGGCAGTTTATACTCCGTTCCGCCATGGCCATTACCAGTCCAGTCCAAAAGTGCCTTTAGGAGCCCGAAATACTAGTAAGACAACAAAATGCACCAAATTCTTTAGTGTCTCGTTCAAAAGACTTAATAAATTATTTTTTATTTTTCAGCCACTCAGCGACCGAGCAGCAATTAGAAAAATGTTTTTGGCAAATGCCAAGAGAAAAGATCACTACGCCTTGAAAGGTTTAACTGTTTATCGCAAAATGCTTTAATAACATTATTATTGACTGCATGGCATTAGCTTATTTTTAACTTCATAACAAAAATCGAAGCGAAGTACAAAAGTTCTGTGTTGCTGAAATGCGTGAGTGCATTTCAGCGAGGGGACAATTTGTCACGTCTTTCTTTCTGGTATGTAAACTTAAATCATAAACTTAGCGAGATAGTCATTAAAAGTGTGAAATATGATGCTTATCAGATTACATACAATTACATTTCTTCAATGCAAGCGCAGCTGCCTTCTTTCTTGGCATTTGGCATTATGATTTTTTTTTTCAATTACAAAAATAATATTTGTCCTAAGTTAGAGCAATGCTTCTGAAGGGAAGCGTATTTTTCATTGTTTTTGTATGTATATGTTCATTCACTGTGTAGTAACAAAGAAGCTCCTTTTCGTCCTCTATTTTAACGACTATTGCATTACGTACCAAGCAAAGTGTTACGGTACTGGTATATTTTTTGCGACACTTAATAATTTTATGTTTTCTTGTGTTCTCAGTCTTAACCGGTGGTCGCATTTAACGTAAAATATCAGATCCACTTGGGCTGACGGTTTGACGACAACACTCTCGGGGTCACTCTGAAAATAAATCGGCCTCCTTACGCATGCCTCGCTCATTCTCCACCAAGCGGTAGTTCATAATAGAAGTTCTGCCGAGGTTATGATCCCCTTCTTATACTTGTACTGGAAAGATTACTGTATATCCTCGAAATGTGGATGATATTGTTAACGTACCGGGAAGCCAGGGAATTGTGTTCACTATATGTGAAAACGATTCTCTTTACCCTAATATTCATCCACCCCCTCCTGAAATCTGGAGTCAAAGCTTCCGCGGATGGAGGAAGTGGAAAAGGAGAGTATTGCTCCTCGGATACGGATTGTGACCGTACAAAATTTTTACAATGTCTTGATCATTTTTGTAAGTGTCGAAGTGCTGAAGAACTAATTTGGGACAAAGACGTCGGGTCCTGTATGGCAATGGAGTCGGCGCCTTGTGACGATAGTTTTAATATGAGTGAAGTCAAATGCATCACTAATTCTTCATGTGAGTATGGAGTATGTTCCTGTAATGAGGGGTTCCTGCGAAACGGATTTGGTTTGTGTTCTCTGAGTTATGGAAGTGCGTGTTCCGAAAGTGAAGACAAGTGTGCCGCCCGGTATCGTCTTAAATGCGTTAAAACTTCTCCAAATTCACAACCGACATGCAAATGTCTGGGAGAAAGCGAACTTGTATGGGATGATATGAGAAGGAAGTGCGTGGGTACTGCAAGCGCTGCTTGTGATATTGACACTGGGGAAGAAAAAGATGATAAGTGGGAATGTGTTGAAAATGCTGAATGTACTGATCAAGGTTACTGCAAGTGCGCGGAAGGATTTGTCCAGACTCCTGACGGTCTCTGCAAACTTTCATATTTAAGTGAAAACTGCAGCTCAACCGACGGACGAAATCACTGCAATAATTTCGAGTTCCTTGTTTGTAGGGATAATCGCTGCCAATGCGAATTTTACGGACAAATGGAATACGACAATTACAACAAAAGGTGCGCAGATGTTTGTCAGATTAATTTAAGGGTATATTCCATAAAATCAATTGGTCAGATTCGGTTTTTAAGAATTCCAGCTTATCTATGCTGCCATTTTTACGGCAAAAGGCCAGGAATAGGAATATGTCTGAATACTGTCTACTATAATTAGAAGGCAAAATAGTCTGACAAACCTCTGCTTACTTCTAGATGCAAACTTTTGGTCGGTGAAAGCTGCGACCCATTAGGAAATGGAAAATGGAAACCACAATGTGTGGAAAATGCTAACTGCGTGCCTCGTCAAGGTCGTGGACCGCACAGAGGCATTTGTCAGTGTATGCACCCATATGTTGAAAGTGAAAGAACCTGCAGCAGAGGCGGGTATGGACATCAATGTAGTGCTTGGATGGACTGCGATGCCAAGAAATTTCTGCAGTGTATCCAGGAGGATGCCCTTGGCGGTCGTTGCAGATGTGTCCCAAATGAAATGTTTTGGGATGGAGACCGATGTCGAGTTTACCCAGGGAAACGGTGTTCTGAAAATCGACATTGTGCGAATAATTCTTACTGTGAAGGTACCTGGTGTACTTGCTATCAGGTTCGCAGAACATTACATCTTGCATTTCATTCATCCCTGTGGCCTGTACCTGTTCATTATTTGCATCGTTTCTAAACTTTAATTGATTCTTTCTAGGATTATGTCATTTTCAACTCCTTCTGCGTCAAGCCCCAGGAAGCTTTTGAGGCGACTTCTACCACGAGACAATACCTACCAGATTTTTCAAGTGGTTATTACGACAACAATTGTGGTCGTTATTATGAACATGACAGTTTGATTGGTAGGATGTGCGAATGCCAACAGAAACAAGGGACTCACGTTTGGATACCTGAGAAGGACGCATGTCTGGCTTTGGTTGGAACTCCCTGTTTAAGTGTCGACGAATGCATTCCCGATGCTGACTGTCATTTCGATGCAGGGATTTGCCAATGTTCTTTAGGAGCTCTTGCAACAATGAATAAAACGTGCATTAAGATCAACAGACAATCAACCCATAATTACCATCAGGATCATGAACATTTTCGTGAATGCATTGAATCAAATACATTGAAATCTGTGAGTAAAGCAGCTGCAGGATTGTCAGTCGCAGAACACATATTTTTATTTACATCAGTTGCAATTATTTTGAGTCAGTATTGTTGGTTGAATTTAGTCATAATCGATACAGTCATTTCTTAATTTTCTCTAAATACATAAACCACTACCACTATACATTCTTTGTAAAGATTTGACCGGCGCTGTTGAAACTATAGTTAGCTGGAGGATTTACGTCTACTACTAAAATAGAGTTAGGAATCCTAACTTAGGATCGTATAATATTTGATAATAATCTTGGCGTTTCAAAAGTATAATTTTCAAAGGTTGCACTCTAACTTTTTCATGAGTTGTGGAGTGGTTTTTAGCCAGACACTTGTGGCCGAAAAAATGAAAATTAAAGGATATAAACCGCTTTCTGTTTCTACACAGGCTCAACAGAACTGGACCTGTCATTTAAATTAATATAATGACCAATTAAATGAAATTCCAAGTATATACATATATACTCTGTAATATATGTGATGTACTTAATATGATGAGTGACAACACAATAATTATAGAAAGTCTATTAATTTCAAAAGTACAAACTTTAAATTTTATGTGATTCAAGATTAGGTATATGTATGTAGGTATGGTATGGTGTTTGAATTTATCTTAATTAAGGTTAACAAAATTGATGCGCGAAGAAAATTATTTTGCTAATTTGTATTATTGTGTTTTTCAATGAACCTTTTGTTTTCTGAATGCTGAATTGCTGATGCTGATGCAAATCATTTTACAAGGATGATAAAAATTAGCCAAAAACTAAGAATTTACTATTTTGTAATAATAATTATTTATTCAATGCAGCATCTCTAGATTAAAATGACAATTATTACGTATGGAGAGTTTACGAACAGTTTAATTATTGCATAATTGTGACTTTTCTGTTTAGGATTCGTCTTCATTCTGAACTGATTGTTTGTTACATTTTGAATAAAAATTGTTGAAAATTGAAGTCTCTGTCAGATTTCCTTTTCAAACGATTGTTTTCTCGTGATTGAGGAGGTGATTCTCTAATAAGGTTAGGTAGAGTTACATTGCCTTTTACTGCTAATGCTATCAAGCTGATGATGCCACCACGTCTTCCTTTATTCAGTTGCATATAACGACTTGGGTTGTGTGGAAGGCAGGAAAGGGTCGGACTAACCTGCATAAATTTACAAAACAAAAGAAATTTCTTATTAGTAGAAATCAAGGTCATTAAACTTTGTTTCATAAAATGCAAGCACTGGTATTGACAGTGTTTCCGTTTGATTTGTGGACGGCTTCGAAGTAACTTGGTTTTTTGACAAAACAGACAATCACAGACACAGACATTCACATGACACTCACTGAGGTTCAGACATCGCATCATTCCCACATTACAGATAAGATTCGGATAATTCAAACTCAGTGGTAGTAGTGGGAGTGTACTGTGACAAGTGAGATAAATTGGTGTGTCCAATTGCAGAGTCTGAAGGCTCAGTATAGTAGTATGTTTCCAGAACTTCAATTTGCTCCACATTGTTGTTTTTCATACCGCCTTTAACGTCCTTGCTGTCCTCCACGCGCGTTATCACTTTGACCTCAGTTTGACCCACGTCATCGCTATCACTTGCCAACTTTCTGATCGCGTTCTTCTCTTCCAGCTTTTGACGAAGTTGGCGCAACCTCTCTTCCTTCTGTTCTAAGATCTTTTGTAGTTGCTCATTCTCTGACAGAAGCTTTTGATACCGCTCCTCTTCTTCTTTGGTAGTGCCTCCATCTGGAGCGGAGCTGCGGTCCGATTTTTCGTTACCTTCACGGATAACCTCGATAATTTTTGGAATGTACACAAGCCCTACAAAATATTACAGAAAATTAATCATTTTTTTCAACAAATGATATACAGATGCTTACCAAAAATGTGCTTACCCATTGTGATCATTGATGAAAATATAATGGCCAGTGCAACAAATGCAAAGGACGCATCCTGCTGTGATGAAATTATCATTGTCACTGGGGTAGTGATAAGACAGAGTACAGCAACATTGTAGATTGACATTGCCACGAGCCGAGAGTCATTAATGTGCCTGACTTTTAAACTCCGGGTTTCGTAAGCCAGAAACAGCCCGAATATTAGAAGTAGTCCTTTAAAGCTGTAAGTGATCCCTTTAAGATGACAATGCATGCAGTTTTTTAGTTTCACACTACTTAATTCTAAGTCATACCCAGATGGTATTAATCATACCTAGCCAAATGTTATTATGAACTGATTCACAATGCTCCAGTTGTGGAAGAATTCGTATGTCTTCTTCAATGTCGTCAGGAAACTCCGGTTGAAATGATTCCATTACCCTTCGTAGAGGATCTACTAGAGTCCAGATTGTCAGAAAGATGACATCAATGCCTACCAAAGTTGCCACCAGGAGATACAACTTCCAGGGCTGTATTTTATGCTGCTCATTCATATTCATTTCAAGTTGTTAATTGTAAATGATTTTTAGTATTTTATTTACAACGTTTACATGTCTGTGAGTATTACCTTCGTAGCAGACTTATTCTTTGTGGTAAGACGATGCACTCGCCAAACCTTGGAAAACATTGCTCCGTAACCAAGAGTGAAACCGATGGAGAGAACCCATTTTCTCAGTGTACACATAAAAGTGAACATTCTTTCCGTCACGAACTGACCATCCAACCCCACAAGAAATACTGATACAAAGCAGAGAGCATGTCCGATAAGCATGAGTGTGTTTGTCACAGGATGAGAGAGCTCGATAACCCTGCAACAATAAAAAGTGAAAGTGTTATAAAAGGTTCGTGGGACGACACGAAAATGTTCGAAATTATTTAATATAGTGAAGAGATACTTTCGTTCTCGATAAATGTAGGTGAACAAGATTAACAAAATGGCCCAAAGAATGCCGACTCCAGCCACTATGCTCATTGAAATGAACAAAGACAGAGAGACTTTACGGAGCACTGTCTTTTCAATTGTTCGGTCTTGCGGAACTTTTCCACCTAAAAATTACACGACAAAGTCAGTAAGCTTCAAAGTTGACAGAATCACATCACATGCAACTTTTAACTACAATAACTCACCTATCCACTTTTCAGCATTGTACCATGTCAGGTTAAGATTTTCTGTATCGTAATATCCCAAAAGCTCATATTTTCCATCGATTATTTGCTCCACTTGTGTCAGGGCAATACGATCACCTTTCTCACTAAATGCAGTTCGTCCCTGCAGTCAGTGAAAGAACATGCTTAAATATTGTTATTACCACTTAAATTTGCGGATTTTTGAAATATGAAGGACTCACTGAGACACCCAGGAAGGAAGTTGTGTTCAAAGCGTTATAAATTTCATCACGAATTCCTCGATTTGAATAGGAGAAGTCCTCCAGTTTTTTGTTTTTCCCTGACAGCTTTTGGATAGTTTTGTTAAACGCTGCGAACCCAAGAGATTAATTGCATAAGATGATGGAAAATTTTCGGTTCGCAAAATCTAATGTAATGCGAATTACCTAACGCAAGAGCCCAAACAGCGTCATAAGCTAAAGGTGCCTCTTGGTACCCTTCTGGATAACGCCCGCTTGTAATATCAAAGCCCTTTTTGCTTAATTCGTCATGAAGCCTCATTCGAAAATCTTCCTGTGTCTACACAATTAAAAATATTTCCATTACTTGACATTCGTTATGTCATGCGCCGCCAGCACCCAATCATACAAAATTGCACACATACCATTCCCGAAATTGTTTTTCTGTTATCCTGATTCCACATAACTGCCTCTGTTACATTCATTGTCCAAGGACCACGCCACAGATCACATGTAAAGAACAAATCCAAAAGCATAAAATTGTTTGCACTCACATTGCACAGAAACAAGTTGAACGCACAATCTATTGAGCTTACTTAGTAAGCAAGCACGCATTTAGGATAGACAACGAAAAGTCAGAGAATCTGCATTGTTTTAAAATTAGGTTAAAAATAAAATTATTTAAATTGGCAAATTATCAGCTTTAAAAATCAGTCATGTCTACTTCAAAGTTGCAAGAGCCGGAAGAAGTGAAAGCTGAAGAGTAAAGATGTAAGAAGTGCTTAAAAATGTTCAACGCAGGGGAATCTTGATCGGCATGTCAAGAATTCTTGTCGCGGAGTGCCTTTGGTCAAGGTGCCTTGTCGACATTGTGGCAAGGAGATTTCGCCCTCTTTTCTCGTGAAACGAACTGCAGGTGAAGACATTGGAGATGACCCCTGCCAATGAGGAGTTGGCAAAAATGGTAAGAATTTAAAAAAAATATTCCTGCTTTCATTACCCGTAAATTATGCAAACATTTAATTATGATATTTATATTATTGTGTTTTCATATGTAGCCGAAATGGGGGATCCTGGCGGAAATAGAGAGGTACGAGCAGGATGTGAATTTCTGTATGATGAGGAATTCCACATCATACGGTATTCCGTCGAAGAGGTTGATTCGGCGGCCATTGGCACTCCCAGAGTTAGATGGTTAGGCGACATGTTCCTTTCCAAAAAACTAAGGTTTAGTCACAGTAATCTGCCCAAGCGGCCGACAGGCTGGCACTTTGCTCATGTGATGGCGTACTCGTATCACGGAAGACCGGAAGGAGACTGTGCGTCTCAGCATGTCGGCAGCTTCCAGCACCAACGCGTAAACGATGGTTGTTGGAGGCAGTTGGAGAGTGCCTTCAAGTTCCTTTCCCTCGGTTATCGAACTTTTGTGTGGTCTGGGACCGTAATAGGGTAAGGACTTTTTCTTAAACATTGTTGTGGAGAAGATTTAATTTAACAATAACTGATAATTTTTATTTATTCTACAGTGAGAAGCCTGAGACGTATCAGACAAAGGTGAGAATCTTCGCGCATTCGAAGGGAAAGAAGCGGCATCACGTCCCATTACTTCTGGGCGTCCCTGAATATTTATTCAAAATTGCCGTAGTGAGGGAGGAAGAAGGAGGGTGGATGTGGGATGCCTATCTAATTAAAAATGACGAATCCTCTACTGTCACCCAACGCATATCGTAAGACCTTGGAGGAGATTTGGGAAAAGATGGGGTTGACTTTTCTCGGAAAACTCAAGAAACTGCGGCGAGCTGACCTTTACGCGGAAGGAAATGAACTCAAGTTGGAGTGGAGACGTCGGAATCTCTACATTTATGACATTGACCTTGAAGAGACTCGGAGCATTGCTGAATCCGGCTTCGCGGATGATGATGATCTCGGAGATGAATTGGAGGAGGATGTCGAGGATGATGATAATGAGAAAGAATCCGAGGAGATGAATGAAGTGGACCGGAAGGATGTTCGTATTCGGGAGTTGGAGGAAGAACTCGCCCACTGGAAGGATCGCTTTTTTGAGGAGAATGCAGAGAAAGAAGCATTGAAATCGGAGAACGTCATGCTACGCGCACAACTCGCAGGCGAAGGACAAGCGGAAGAAGATCAACTAAATCAGCATAATTAAAATCTAATATAAGTTAAGGAGCCTGACATTTACCTGTTGTTAAATGTCCTTCTGCGGCAAGTTTCATTTCCTCTCTGGTGCAGTTTATTCCTTCTTGTTCTAATTGTAATTCAAACCAGTTGTCTTCATACCAGCCTGAAAATAAATAAGGATATCGGATTTATTATTTTATTCTCATGCATAGTCAAAGCGTATCGTTCGTGACATTCTTAACACGGTCAAATAATTATGTATTTTGTTTGCTGCTTAAGTGCTTACCAATAAAAAACCACACGTAAGCTTTTCCGTAGAGTTTCTGCTTGTAGATTTCACAGAGCACCCTTCTAGCTGCGACAACATAAAACAACCCAACCACGATTCTAGCATCCTGACGCTTTAAATTACGCACTGCTTCAGTTGGATCTGTAAGGAAACTTTGACGAGTGACAATCTCAATTTTTGCATTTTTGCAGCGTTCCTCCAAGTCTTCGACCGTCTACATAAAAATATAAACGTATCGAGGTTAACGTTTGATTCTGTAAGGATGAAATGTGCTATGAATCTCGTTTGTTTGTGTGGATTTTCTTACAGAAATGAAAACCTCTTCCGCTTGCTGAAGAATGGCAACCCGAGACCAACCAAACTTTTGCATAAGTTTTATTCTAGTAGGATTATGAACCGTGGCACTAGGATGTGTTCTAAAGAGTGTTTCAAACCGATTTCGGTTTGACAAAGCAGGACTACTCGCGCCATAGCATAACTGTAATTTTTAAAACATTATTCAGTTCAACATTTTTTTTTTTAAATCTCACAAAACTCAAGGTCAAAATGTACATTGTCAGAGAGTCGTACCACTATCAAATTCCATTTTTTCGCCGTCTCGGCCACCTTTAATGATAAATAATCAATATTATTATCAATAACAAAATATTAAAGAAATGGTTTTAAATCTTTGTTGTGGGAACTTTTTAAACAGAAGTAGCTTGGAATGTGCGAGAACCGACAATTAAATATTTCTACCACAAGTATATCTATGTCCCAAAACCTACCGTTGTACACACTGTAGAACACCCCGCAAGCAGCATGACTTTAACTGGATCATTGTACAATAATTGATACATCACTGCAGCACCACGACCAGGTTCACACTGCAAACACGATTTGCAACGCATTACTTTAATATACCATTAGATTTAGTGAATTGGGTGATTCCAATCATTACAGAATAAGTTACCTCACTGTCGTGCCAGTGTAGTTTTAAAGCGTACCCTGACAGAAGATCCTTATTGTTGTTAACGTCATGAAGTGCCATTTGGGCGGCAGGTTCACACGCCTTCAGAAGAATTTAGGTTCATTAATCAAGGCAATCATTTCAATGTATTACAATTAAGAATTCATTAAAAATATTACCTGGCCCCCCTGCCACCCTCCAGTACCATTGATGGGGAATATTCCACCAATGTGTAGCTCCTTTCGCTTTGCTTTCACTCCAATCCATAAATCACAGGTTAAAAGATATAACGTAACGAAGAACACGGCATTAAACAACTTTCTTTTTGAGTATCGACAATTTTCCATTGGAAAAGTATTGCAAATGTCGGTGTCAATAAATTACTGGCAGTCTTGAATTTAATGAAGACATTTTGAAATTAAAAATAGCAGAATTATTGTGAAGTTGTTAAATTAATAAATTATTGTTGTACATTTTTGAAAAATTCCGTGAAGAGTATTGTAAAATTATTTACATTGAATTCACCAGAATCTTAAGTAATACTGAAATACGCATCTTCGATAGCGTCTATCTCGTGCAGATATTTATGAGCTACTTTGTACTTATAAAAAGATTGCAAAGGTGTGTCAATTAAGGTGAAAATCCTGTGTTTCCAAAAGAGTAACTATCAGTGTGCGCAACATCGTCCGTTATATCTTCCTCGTCATTAGTGTGTATTGCCCTTGCCCGTCGATCTATACGAAATCTTCTCCAAGGAGGAAGTATGCGAGGGAAGGCTTTGAACTTCGAGTTATGTAATAGAAGATAGGATGTGGACTGTTTCATAGAGTGAGGGAGGAAATGAAGGAATGATTGCGAGACTTTCAGCAATAAAAAATAAAATGCTTGTGGAACATACAACAACAGCACTTGCTTATGCAATTTCCTTTTCCATGCAGACGAATGGCGCTTTAGGAAAGTTTCCTGTGCTCATGTTCAGAAGTTCCAATTCTTAGCTTGTAGTTCATCGTGCCTGTGCTAAAAAATTTCCGACCGACCGACCCGCGGAGAAATTCGCTGGCTAGCGGTTGCAAAGTTGGTACTGGTCGTATGGTGAATAACGATCGATATAAGAAGAATCGTGCTACTCGTACATCTTGCCTATAACAAAGACGTGTGTCTCATCAGCACGTTCCAAGCTCATAGCAAGTTCCATAGACGTAGCAGGATCATGAAAATATAATGTTAATATGAATATTTAATCTCAAATATAATTGGCGAAACAATAGGTTATCACAATTTGAGAAAAATACAGCTTCTTTCTCTCATAATTTAACTCTGTGTATGTAATTTTAGGCTTATGCTAAAATAATAATAAGTACATGTAAGTACACTAATTTGCCTTTCTTCACTAAATGACAGTTTTGGTAAACGTACAGTATTATTTGCAATTCTTATTAAAATGTATCTACTAATGTGAAACTAAAATTGCATAATTGAAATATATAAATATATAATAGTAATTATAGTATAATATAATATCTTCAGTCCGTTATTCATTGTTAAGAATGTTAATACTATTACCTTACCTTACTATTCAAGTTTATGTAACGTTTACATTACTTAGATAAAATAGTGATTCGATTTCAATATACGTTTATAAAATATTTTCATTTGTTTCTCTGAAAAACAGAAATCATTTATTACATATGTACGTACGAAGTTAACTAAACTTGACCCCGTTGAAATTGGCGATTGGTACAATACAAGTCTCAAGTACATAGGTATTTGTCGGAATATTTGTTTACTGGAACAAAAAAGCCTCGGGTATAATATATTATGCTATCTGCGCCACGTGTCGTCAATTTCACAATCACTTTCTGAAAGCAATGGTTTTCCACTCTCACATTGTGTTATTCTTGAAGTACCTGGGAGATTAGGGTTTAATGTACTGTTTACTGAAGAACCATTGGCCGAAGTTTGATTTACTGAAGATGAACCGTTATGGTTTGATTGCTCCACTTCTCGCGAACTTTTCATGAACTTAAAGGCAACGTGTCCAATAATACCCGTAAAGCACAAGAGAAGTCCGAGAAAATTGGTGAAGCTCAGTTGATCGCCATTAAATATCACAGCAAGACATAAAGTACATATTTCCTGAAAATAAATATTTAGTTACCAATTTTATTGAATGATCTTATTAATTCATTTCAGTCAATGTTAATTTTCAAAAATTCTCAAGCTACCTTGAAAATTCCAGCAACTGATAAGGTCAAGCTTGAGGTGTATGTAACGACTAAGTATTCCGCTACTTCCATAAAGAATGCCATCAAAGCCCCCAACAAAATCGCATTCATTGCGTAAAGAAACGCAGCTTTCTCTTGCATAGTCTCGAATGTTAACGAACGGTTGGTTAATAACGATCCTGTTCAAAATTAAGAGCGATAGAATCATCGCGTATCCAACTTTCGTTATGTTTTTTATTGTTTTCTATACCTTCAAAAAATATTGCAAAAGGCAGAACAGCAATCATCATCCACGGTTGAACGTGATAGACCATGTCGATTGGATTTTGTAGGCCGAGCTGAGATTTTTGAACTATTAATTGGCACATTGTCCACCTTAGTCCACTAGGAAATAAATCCACAAACCGTGTTTTAGTATATAGGCTCAAAATATCTCGAAGGCACCAGATCGGTATAATATTTACCTCAAAAACGAAGCTGTCATTATTAACATAAATCCAGTTAATTCGAACTGTGTCGACTGATATGTGAACATAAACAGGCCTCCGGAGATCATTCCAACGATGAGAACCAGTGACCAATGCTGTGAATAAAACATTATTCTTAGAAACATTTTAGGTGTCATTGTTTTGGTTCCAGTAATCAAACTAACCTTTTCCTCTAATTTAAAGAACAATGCAAACCCCAGAATAAAAATGATTGCCGTAGATTTTGACATTGTATATCTAAAATAAAATTGAGAACAATAAAATTATTCATTAGTTTTGACAAAAGATATGACCATTTTTTAGATTGAGCTGAAAATTTTGGAAAGGCTTACAAAGAGACGGTTATAAATTCCTGAGCCCAATTTGAAAATCCTATGTCGAGTCCACCAGAAATCCCAATGAGGGAGAGCTTCTTGAACCAATTGTTGCAGTCGAGAAGAATGCGGCGTTGTCTCGTGTACAATTCATAGGTTAGGCGAATAAAGCTGGCCAATAGAAATTTGATAACCAAGTGGCAAAGCACGACGGAAAGTGGAAATTTAATTTCCTGTGTAAAATATCGATCAATGTTTTCAATTCAGACGATAAATTAACTACAATTTGAAGATATTTATTTACTGTCGCACCTTTAAAAGATGATTCTGGTAAAACGTTAAGCCAATTGATAAGACGTAGTAGACAAGTATAAGAAGCACATTTCTGACAATGATACACCAAAGAGGGCGAACAGTCCCGGAAGGAAGACGAAATACCGCTGCCAATGCAAATACATATTAATAAATATTATAAAAATGTAAATATATAATAAACAATATAAATATAAATTTATTAACAATAAAATAACAGTTTAACCTGCCAATGCAGCACAACACCGATATCGCAACATTAGATTTGTGTCTGTGTCAGTTTCGATAAACAAGGCCTCTTCTTCGACATTCTACAAACAAAGATAAAATAACCAGTCAAAAACTTAAGATGATAGTAATCTGAAGATTGATGTAGCATTTAAGTTTATACACAATAAATTTTCACAAAAAATATAAATATTTGTAGAGTTAAAACGTTAACAATGACCTACGCCGTTAAAGAAGTATTGATCCTCTCCCTCTAGATCGTCCAGTTTAGTCAGCCTGTAGGCTCCCTTTTGATCATTTTCCATAAAAGGAACATGTACTAAATGTGCATAAAATAATTTTATTCCGCAATTTCAGACAGTCAATTTGTACATTATTTACATGCGTGCAAATGAAATGTTTGTATTAAACAAAATTTGTAATTATTTATGCTAACCTTTCCGTTTCAACACAAACTTTTACGCGTTACGGAAAATCTGATATAAAAGATATTAATGGAATGCTTGTTCACTGTGGAATGATATTGCCTGTAGAACTAAAACTAACTGATATTTACATCAGGCTTTCACATTAAATTACCCATTTCGGATAATTCTGGGGAGGTCGTGGCGTAGTGGAAAGAGTAACGTAATGCATAAAGAAATGAACTACATAATTAATGTGCTTTTGTTCACATGTTTGACAACAAAAATTCCGTTTCACTTGGAATATTATGGAACTATTGAATGTTCAAGAGTGTAAGAACAAGAAGTTGTCATTTCTTTAGTCTTACTGAAAAGTGACATTATATGACTTTATAGGCGCATTTGGAGTTTGGAAGACAAAATGTCAAGATCAAGGGAATAAATTCTTTCTTTACAATTATGTCTTGCATCCCATGAGTTGAGCAGCAATCCATATGCTTCTCAAACTCAAATAAGAGGAAAAGAAAAATCAAATGTGTTCTGTTCCATATGAAACATGATGATTAGGGATTAGGAGTTTGCTTTGCAACATAGTTCGATCTTGTGGAAGTTGATATATGACAATTCATAACCATATGCAACAAAATAAAACAACATGAACAAGATTTTAGTAGTATATTAGCAACTGCACTTCAGAAGTTATGAATTAACAGAAATTCAACAACAACAACTATTAAGTTTCATGTAAGAATGAATGTCTGTGCTCTGTGTCGTGTGGATTGTGTCAATCTCATCACAACTGTATGTAACAAAACAACGTGAGGTGATATATAAAACTTGAACTTTTACCGTGTGGTAAATCTAGGAGTAGACACCTTGCACATAATAAATATGATCATGACATTTATTAAGACGAGCAACTTTCATGTGTAGTACTTTACTTACATGAACAGTTCTAGCTCTTACCCCAAAGCCTTCCAATTCAAAACCAGCGAACGAAACAGTTTATTATTAGGATATGCTTATGCATTATTATGTGTTGTAGCAGAAATCATAACAGGACATAACAACACACGCTTTTTTAAGCTTTTCTCAATGTCTATGTGCATAAATAAAAGGAGGAAAGAGTGATTGATAAAAATTAACTAGAAAGGTTTCTTATTAGTGCTTCTTATTAGCAGTATATCGTATCATCTTGATCCGGCAAAATTAGGTAAGGACGACTTTGTTTGATTTGTAAAGTTTATTTCTTGAGAGTGTGAACGTGTAAATAAGAATTTATACTTATTATAAGAAGGTAGATTTATGACAAGCAATTATATTAATGTTACTACACAAAAACACGTTACGACCAAGTAATTGTAAGTCTGTTGTTACACAATTTAAGTTTGATTGTTGTTGATAAAGTTTTAGTGTTTCAAATGCAACATGAGAAAAACTTAACAACACAAAGAAAGAAAAGAATTTATTTATTAACATGACAAGTGTCGGCATTCACATAATCATAACCAATGATAACCGAGGCGAGTTTTGGTCCATTCTGGTTCTGACAAAATAAAAGTAAGTTTTCCAGACACCGGACGGCCTTTCACTACAAAGTTCGGCGCCTTTGAGAAAGAGAATACAAATGAAAAATTTTTAACGACATTAAAAACTGAATAATTTTGTAGATGATGCGCCTATTCCTTTAGGCGAACTAGACGTTCGATGGTTAATAAAAGCTCTAGGTGAAAAAGATGTGTCGTATCCACAACCACACAAAATCTATTAAAATATACAATTATAATTAGGCCACACATAATGCTCTACTCTCAGTCTTGTAACTCAGAATAACAAATTCATTCACAGGCACAGCATATAATAAACATTATTAAAATGTTTCTCTTTCTCCTCAGCGAGAATCCTTGGATTTCGAATGCCAAAACTTTCAGCTCCAACGCACGGTTGCATTTAAGTCACGGAGTTGTGTTATCCTGGAACTTCTCTGCTTACCTTTTTTTGTTACTGTTCGTCACCTTTGACATAACCTACTGTGCAGAGGAGAGCTCCAAGTCTTTTCTTGCGACCTTGTCAACGCGGAACGAAGCAAGGGAAAGTTGTGACAAGGAAAATTGTTCGAGTGCTTCAAATACAATAAATAAGACTGATTGGGAAGGAATGGCCCAAAATCATTTTGTGACCACTCTTGCCGGGGTTCAGATGCCCAAACTTATCTATGGTACAGCCTGGAAAAAGGAACGTACTGCAGACTTAGTGGTTCAGGCTGTTCGAGCTGGATTCAGAGGAATTGACACTGCCTGTCAACCAAAACATTATTTTGAGCCAGGAATAGGCGCTGCCTTGAAAACCCTAGCCACCGAGGATGATATCCAGAGAGAAAGCATTTTCATTCAGACCAAATTTACGTCGATCAGCGGTCAAGACCCCAAAAATATTCCGTATGACCCACAGGCGGAACTTTCACTGACAGTTAAGCAGAGTTTGGAGGTATCACTGCGGAACCTCGGCACAACTTACATTGACAGCCTTGTTATGCATTCCCCAATGCGGACTCATCGGGATACTATGGAGGTGATTTCTTTGATTCATGAAGTCATGAAGCTTTAAAAAATATTCTAAGATTTATTTGCATTATTCTAATAATTTGTCGTTGCCTGTTTGGACAGGTGTGGAGAACATTCGAAAGCTTCGTTAGTGAAGGGAAAGTGAAGCAGCTGGGGATTAGTAACTGCTACAGTCTTCCAAATTTTCAGAAAATTTATGAAGAAGCTACGGTAAAACCAGCAGTTCTTCAAAATCGTTTGTACGGTGAAACGGGATTTGATAAAGAATTACGACAATTTTGTAAAGAAAAGGGCATTTATTATCAATCCTTCTGGACCTTGACAGCGAATCCACAAATATTATCTAATTCTGATGTTAGACAAATAGCTAAGAAATATGGGAAAACAACACCTCAGATTTTCTTCGCCTATTTGATTCAAACTGGAGTTGTCACTCCTCTAACCGGAACAACCAGTGTTCAACATATGAAAGAAGACCTGGAAACTCTTCATATGAAGCTAACCAATGAAGAAATGAAAGTTTTTGATTCTTTTGTGAATTAAAGATTTGTCTTTATTTACCTTGTACCTTAATAATATTTTATCTCTCTGAAGGAGTTTAGGAAATAACAGTTTGTAGCAAAATGTACGAGTTTCTTTAATAATTATGATTTTTAAGGCTGCGCTGCCAAAATTATATAACTAATTACATATTTGACATAATAAATAATCAACAAATACTTACAACTAAAAATGAACCAACCACAGAATTTTTAAGACGATTTCTTATTATTTACTATTAATAGTCAAATTATTTCCATCTCCATTTTATACACAACCTGCATAACATAAGAAATTGCCCGAAAGTTTCAGTTTGGAAAAGGCAATTTAGTTCTGTGACAGATTATTAATTATGACATAAATAGGATGACGAAAAATGATATTTAAAATGCATAAAATATGTATATCTGCAACTCTCGGTTTTGATGGACTACTTATTCTGAAAACAAATGGAAACTATTTTTTTTAATTAAATCAGGTTTCCGATTCAAACAGAAACATATTCTCAAATGTTTTAACAGGTTTTTCTGTATATTATTATGTAAATATTAAATTACGAATTAAACAGTAATGTGATGATTGATCTGTTTGTGTCGAAGTGACTTTTTCTGAGTGTGAGCATCAACTTCATTGAGGTCATAATATTTTACATCAGAGTGGAAAGCAACCAAATTCCCTCCTTCTTAAACCATGTAATTTTTTAGAAAAAAAAAAAATTATCCATCCATCATTTATTTCAATTTCATAAAGTTTTATTTTTATCCTACCTCCTTTTGCATCCCGATCAGTTGTGTTATTTGCTGTGTCTACTCGTCCAGGACTAGGACGAGTATCGAACAATTGCGTCTCTCTGGGTTCGACCTTTGATTTCTCCGATGTTATATTTTGTTTTGTATCTGGCATACCAATGAGGTCAGACGCTGGTTGTTCGTGCACATTAACAGCTAGTTTTGATTTTGTTTTCTTCATTGGTTTTGTCCGCAGGTCAACTACTCTCGCGGCTATGGGTTTTCTTCCACGGTCTTTCACTTTAGAAGGTAGTGGATTCCGCGATTCACTGGTTAGGTTGTTAACCACTGGCTGATTGTCAGCGTTTTCCTCTTGTATTGGTTTTGTATCGCTTCTCTTTGTTTCTTGAAGATTCCTTTTCCGTGTCGGTTTCGTCTTCGGAGTTGAATTGCGTTTAGCCTCTGCTGCTTTCATGTCCTCCACCTCCTTCTTCGCTGTATTTTGAATTCTGATCAAGTTTTCCACAAACGTCACCATTGGAGGTGTTGGAGGAGTTGGTTCCCTGCTTCGGTTTAATTTCTGATGGATATTTTCTTTGCTATCTCGTGGTTTCAAAGGCATGCTTAATTTGACTGGAACAGGAATTTTGCTTCGCCATGCAGACTTTTGATTTGTTGTAGTACGTGGGGGACTCGGAAGTTTAATATGCTTAATTGCTTCAAGGTCATCACTTTTCGTCTTTTGTTCTTTAGTGTTCGAGTCCGAGCTGGAAAATTCGTCTTTTCCGGACCTTTTATACGGAAAGATGAGAGGAAGTTTACGTTTAATGGTAGTTGTGAGAGAAGTAGCACCTGTCAGAGATGTTGCACCGCGACTTTCACTCTCAGTTTCTTCCAGTGAAAGTTCATCTGACGTTTCCGTTTCCCACATGGGTTCCTTCGGGGCAATGTCGTCTGCCTTGATCACCTCGTCTTCATGTGGGACAAAGGTGTGTTTGTCAAGGGTGATCCCAATAATTCTTCCATCCGGTCCTTCAATAAAGTTCATCAATTTTCTACGTGCAAGTCTTTTCTGAGCTCGAAGATTTTGAATTTGCTTCTCCGTCCTTGAATCATCTAAGAGGGCAATGAAATAATCTCGCAAGCGGCTCAAAGCAGTAAGGGCGATGTGTATCAATAAAATCGTGACCAAACTCCAAATGAAATATTCCAAAGCACCTTTCCAATCAATTCCCCAGTTCAGCTTTTTATACAGAATTAATCCATTGTTTTTGTTCAGAAGATACCTGTGAGTCCATAATACAACTATCATTTTATTTTTCTGCATTAGTTTGGGGTTTAGATTTAGGGGATGGAATTTACAATACTGATCCGTAAAGGCAAAAGTAAATCAATGGATACAGAACGTGAGCCAATCGTATGGGGATAGGAGTGAGGAAAACATCAGCTAAAATCAAAACTGCCATGCTGTATGTCCTTACTTTTCCCCAGTCCAAATCATGATTGTAATCTATTAAACAAGTGTAAATATAAGGTGTAAGTTCAAAACTTATCATTTAATTCAGAAACGCCAAATAAAGTTTAGATTCGTACTCCATTCAATAAAACTAAAAACGTGGCCAATCATTAAAAGTATATTTACACTGGCGATCACGTTAAAGAGAAGATAAATCAGTCTTTCGGTGTGGTCAAGCCTCTCTGTTGGAAGAATTGAATATCGTTTGTATATGTAAAGCTTTTGGCCTCCCTTTTCCATTTCCTCTGAATTAAATTAGAAGGAAAATAGTGATAATAAGAATAATAGGTTAATTATTTTGGGGTATTTAAAGTTTAGATTCGTCATTTTTGAAAAGAAAAGACGTTTGTTAATTATAAACTAACCTGTTACCACCAAACGCTCTGGTATTTTTTCCCTGTACTTTACATCCTTCCTATGTAAATTATTCTTTAACACATTTCGTAAAAATATAAATGCATAAGCAATTTGCAAAATCATGCTCCACACTTCCAGAAGGCAGAAAAACTTTGTCAGCCTTCTTTCGACTACAACTCCAAATAGACAGGCTCCTATCAGTACAACTGCATAAAAGAGCCTGTAAACCACATAATCCACTGTCGTGTGGGTTGTTCCTACCTTTCTCGCTCGCACCACTTCCCACTTGAAACACAAATCGTTTGTTTAGACATACATATGCCGTTAATTAACAGTTTTTCAATATTATTTTAAAAGCGCAATTTGTGAATACCGAGCCGTATATAAACGCATAGTTGATATTCCCACCGAGGCGAAACGGTTTAAAAATATTTTTGCAACAACTACTGTGACCCTGTTTCTTCGCTTCAGTTACCCTTTTTGAGCCATTAGTTTCTGAGACGTCCATCGTGAATCTTATAGCGTCCTCTCATTTCATACGAAACCTTTGTTTAAACTTCATGGAATGATATCTTCGTTATAGATCCATGTCATGGCCCAAGACCCAACAAGTATCAAGCGTTGATAACCAAGATATTATAAACTTTGCTTTGTGTCATAGAGACATTTTAAAAATGTTTTGAGTGTTTTACAGTTCTTGATTTTTTTGTTCATTCATACGCAGACGGGTCAACAAATTTTTTTAAATCTACATTTCTTTCATCTGTGAGTAATTATTGATTGTAATACCGTCTCTAGTGTATATCTAAGTAAAGCCAAATTAAATTCGTGTGTGTGTGCACAGACAGAGTGATTTGCAATAAATATATTAAAAGGAAAAAGGAAATAAAGTCCATCAGGTATCACTTCGTTTCGTGTAAAGATTGTTGAAAAACGATCAAGAAACATCTCCAGTAAACTCCGAGATAGGCTGCCAGAACCAGGTCTTAAGCTGCTTATTAAGCAAGGAGGCTGCAGAAAGATTATCCAGTTTATTAAGAGGTGAAATCACGCAAAGTTCAATGGCAACAAAAGCTAATATCCCGGGAGATGTCTCCGGTGGCGGCGACGGCGACCAAGAAGTGTCCGCCGTTCCATTACAAGTGGTTCCAACTTCTGCTGGGGACGAAGATGTAAAGTCGATCCCGTGGGAAGGTGATGAGGATGCGGAATGGGAGGTTGAGGCGATTCTAGACAAAACAATTATCAATGGAACAGTCCACTATCTTCTGAAATGGAAGGACTGGGATGCTGAATACAATTCCTGGGAGCCTGAAGAGAATCTCGTCGGCTGCAAGGAGATCTTGGCAGAGTTCAATAAAACCTGGAACGAAAAGAGAAAGGAGGGGAAAAATAAGAAAGCAGGCCCGGGACGTGGTTGGACTAGATCAGCGTTGGCCGATCCGGATGCACCTCCAAAGAGAGAGCAAAAAAGGCCACTGGATGACAAGGGAGCCAAGCGGAAAAAGAGATTTTAATCTTCGTGTACTATAATACTATACAACTTATTCACTCTCATGTTTGAAAATTTGTTTTGACTGGTGTTGTTGCAAGTTGCAACGTATTGCGGCAATCTAAAACTTATTGATCCTATATAGCCAATTATGTAATAAAATGCCTGATTAATTGAAATGAATAATACACCGACTTAGCGACGTTCCTGATTTCATTTGAAATAATATGAGTTTGTTTATTTTGTAATCGTACGGTGGGGTTAAAAACAATAGTCGGGAATTTGGCTATCTAAATGTAAGTATATTTTTATTCAATATTACTTTTGGCATCTCGTCCGTCTCATTTTGTGTAAATAAATTGACTAATTATAATTATACAACAATAACAATAAATTACTTTTCTGTACAGAATTTTATAATTTCACAGATTTTTGCTGAACAGTTAAGTAAAATTTCCTTAATCTAACTCTAAGCTAATAGATACAGATTTTCTAAAATACATACTTGTGTGATTTACACATTTACTTAGACTTTGTCAATCCTTCCATCTATCATCGCTTAAAAGATTACTAAGTGATATTTATGATTATCACTCACTTCGTTACGTCGTATCATATCCATCCCGTGCAAACATTTCACTTGCATTGTTTTTCCTTATAAAATTACAAGTGTACAAATAAGTAAATTTAATTATTGCATTTATTTCTGTTTCCACTCCATTTTGTGTTTTTCATTCATTGAATCTAATCAAGAACGGATGTGCCTTTCTACTTTTCCATAGGGTTGATTGGAATGTTATCTATAAGATAATGGCCCTAATAGAGAGGCTTTTAAGACAATTCCCAGTCTAATTTTATAAATGTCCCCTCATCATAAAACCACGTGACATGTTATCGCCAGTGCCAGTTAGACATTTCTCGACAAAAATGTTCTTTCCAGTTTTTATCGATGACAATATTTATACAGACACAACATGTTTTATGTCAGCATACTGACTTGGGATAACATATTTTGACCAGAACATTTCACGTGGTTAGGACAAAGGATTCATAAAATTCGTTGGGGAGATTGTCCGTACCCGATTAGAAGGTGAAAGTACGGAAGGATACTGCTTTTTAATCCTGCAGTTAAACAGAAAACAGCCAAAAACGGTGTCGAAAGTCAACTGAAATAGTATCCTCTATGAACAAAGGTAACATCGGATGCTTTTATTAAACACCTATAATGAAGCAATTAGATAAGTAGGGTAGATAAAAGTGGGAAGAATTTGTCTTCTTTTCTTGCAGTACCCTTTGTTAATGAACAGCTCAGTAACAGAGATGGTGTTAGTTAACTAAGTTCGGTTGACTTTTTGGTCAATGTTTTGGGTGTATGCAAATTGCAAATGCATGCTCTGCTTCTTGCATACTTTGCATGGAGGTGCATCATTTATAATTAGAGGACTGTTGTCGCATGCTTTCAAATTATACGACGACCTGGCAGAATGACCAAATATTGAAGTTAAATATTTACTTTAAATTCAATTATATAAAGTTAAGTGTTTTAAAAAACTAAGCGACTCAGCGTCGATCCAACGGGACAGATAATGACCCCCACCGTTTGGCAACACTAACTACAACACGGAGCTTTATTCAAATATCTATTAAAATTCTGTTGCTACTCAAGACTCAATGTCCTCACAGTACCATTTCCAAATCTCACAATCTCGTGCATTGACTTATTTTGAATTCTCTTGTGGGGATAGATTAGCTGATTTTGGTGGACACAAATATAAACTCTACAGTCGTCCAAAGATGTAAACAGGAAAATATTTCCTACTAAAGCTGTCCTCAACGATACCAGCCAAGCAGCTCCAAAGTAAAAGTGGTAAAGGTACAAAATACATACGTTGGAAAAAGAAAGGTTTGATATGACAAAATCTTAGTAAACAAATTGAATTTGTACTATTTTGTACATTATATTGTAATAACGGAATCAAATACAAAGAAACCAAGCTTAAAATTTAAAACTGATAGATGTAAACATTGTTAGATGGATTTTAAAATTTTATCACAGTTTCAGCTCAAGAACTAATTAAGCAAAACACTGTTTTTATATGATAACAAAAATTGAATAAACTACTAACTTTATTATACAATTTTTGCTACTTCATCAGCAATACATGATTACAATACTGATTTTGAAGAATTTGTCGGTTTATTCAAATACAAATGATTTGATTTGATTTATTTTGATACACATAATGACGATACTAACAGAGATCTAGATTTCGTAGGTTTAGGGCAATTTTTATGTAGAACGTTGCTGCTGCTGGATATAATACGTTGAATGAGTACCAAATAAAGATTGTGTATAACGTTTTTATGTTGTCAATCTTTTTATGTGTCGTCTGCATTTTTTGTAGTATTTCTTTACGAGATGCAGCAGAGACGACTGGTCCCAATTGTTGGAATTCATCTAAGTTGACGATATGGAAGACCTTAACTTGACTTTGTGGGCATCATGTTCCATTTGCGTATCCCATCCGTAATTCTGAAAATAGACACAATCGTTTATTCATTAACTCAATCGCCTAAATTTCTAAAGACCTTTTTAACGAGTATGAAATATCTAATATCCAAATATCTAACTCAAGCTTAATTTTTATTAATTTAAAATTATAAAAAAGTAAACGTAGAACCCTTGGTCCTAAACCCCTTAGAATTAAAAAATGATTAGTTAATATCTTACTCGTGTTCGGCAGAAAGTAAATAGGTCAGCGTCACCCATTTATTTACATACATGTATTAAAATGCAATATTACATGTGGAGTTCGATAGTTTTAACGCAATCGGAGTTCGAGGCGATATTGTTATTAAAATCCTCCCTAACTTATTAGTAAATCTTGATATTTTATATTTTCTATTTCGGGACTCTATCACCTACAATTGAAAAAAGGACAGTGAATCAAATACAAGAGCAAAAAAACATACCGTGAAATCAATCATATTCTTATCCTAAGCTAACCTGTCACAATTTTTAATATTCCCTCATGTCGGATGACAAAGAAATTCATGGAAATAGACTTGCAAACTTTACACCAAAAAGGTTTTTATGCAATAAAACTTCATATTGTTCTGTACTTTTAGCGCAGACTTCTGAGTTCTATTTGTAGTCAGCATACCCAAACAAAAAGGTGAATTATCAAAACATCTAAAACGCATCTCACTTTATGTTTGTTCATATAAGATTACGATACAATCTACATGTTCTGTTTAAATATAATGAACTTTGGCACATCTCAGCTTTCCATCCGTGCTCCTTTCAGCTCACTTCACATCTCTGCAGGAAGCGACTCTTACATTTTAAGTGAAATCTGCTGTAGACACATTTCTGCTCAAGTTTTCTTTTCAAAAGGTTGAGCGAGCTGAAATGAGCTATTTAAGATGCCTACACTCACAGTGAGCTTCCTTTCCATCTTTAAAAACAGAGGTGAGATGAGGTGCAAATCTGTTCAATACTTCATAGATTACAACACATCAACTTCCACACACACTCAGCAGTTTATTGTCCAGTTTTACATAAGTAAATAGGTGACAGAAATGGTATGCGTTGTGATCTTGCTACAAACTGAAATTGTTTTGTCTCATGTAGTACAAAAACTAGGATCAAACTTTTCGTTCGGAGCACCGATGAAGGACCAGTGATCATAGTGTTTATCTTTCGGAATTTTAATTGTGTTTCACATAGTATACAGATTAAAGCTAAAGCATTTGCAAAATCTTAAAGCATTTACCTTAAATCGCAAGTTTTCAGAATTTCAAATGTTGTGTAACACTTTCCGGATGTTTATGGAATCGTTTTCAACTGTTTTTGGCTGCTGTATTGTGATTATGTATGTGCTCAGCACAAATGTTTATACTAATTTACTGTCATTCGTAACTTTTGTGAACTACCTAATATTACTAGTTTTTCATTCATTCATGTTGATGAATAAGTGATAATCACTTGTGATTGTAATATTTTCTCTAGAAGAGAAAGGTATTAACGTTAGGTTCATAACATTTTCCATAAACATCAAATCAATATTATTAAGGCTGCAGAAGCGGAAAAACGAGATTAGCGACTTGATGTTACCCAAGTCGCGAAACCCAAACGTCTATATTTTAAAGAAGAAATTATATTTTGCTACCCGGTAAACAGAAACACAGCTTCAGAATCATTTCTCTTCGTTTTACAGGTTCAACGAACATCCAATTGTGTTTTGCTTGTGGTTCAATTCTGTAAAACACGTATTTTGTGTATTACGTGTGTCTATCCAAATGTGAAGGAGAAACATACAGAACCAGATTTTTCAGATATATTCACTAAAAGAAGAAAATATAAGCGAGGTAAAAAATAGAAATAGAATATCCTTCCTTTCCATCACATCAATCACCTTTTTGTACTTGCACAATCAAGTGAGCTGTATCCAGCATTCAATGTCTAATTAAGCAAGAAAATTGGATTGTGTAGTGAATGGCAGTTTATGAGCATCCAGGCTTTATTCATTTAATGTGTGACTCCAAGCAGAAGTCTACATTACATGCAAATGAAAATCTCTCACTGCCTTGCCACTTACACCAGTAAGTTTAGCCTACTCAACTTCATTTTACTGCCATTTTGTAGAATTCATAGTGCAAACTTCAACAACTCTCGCAAAACATTTTTACCATCCGAAATGAACGATTTTTTTGGGTTGTCTGTTTTCCAGTTGGCAGGTTAGAGAGTTAATAAAAGAACCACATCTTTGGAATGAAACCAAGTGATGTGGAATGGAACGAGCGTGGAGATGAAGTCTCCTCTTATGACGATTTTTGTTAAATTGTAAACAATACTGTAAATCTAGACAGTCACTAGAAGGCTTTGTTTCGGCTGCCACCAGTGTCCTTTAAATGAGGAACCTTGAGAACATAGCTGGAAAGTACTTTGTGCGAATCACAAAGGAATATGCAAGTAATAAATACACGACATATTGCCACATTTTCCCTCTCCTCATGAACTAAAATGCGATCACGATGCAATCCTCTGAGTCACTTGCTGAACGTAGTAGAATATATTTGTTCTGATTGTCTAGATTTCACACTATTATAATTATTTTGCTTGAAATTTCCCCTGTTCCAAACCCTTTTGACTCTTCAACATTGAGCATAAAACTGGCGAATAAATGTTATTATGATTCCTAGTTAAACTAAAATAAGTTCCATTTTGACAAACGTTTATAATTGAACATTTTTCAATAGGCAAAGCATAGCGGAAAAGTTCGAGTTATGTATCTTTCATTGGCCTAACTTAAGTAACCGGTAATTGTGTCCAACCCGCTCATCAAATGACTCTCAGGTTCTTTATTGCCGGTATTATGTCAAAACATAAGTTTATCATCACATGAATAAACGAATGTGTTGAAACGCAAGGCGTTAGAAGAAACGAAGTGAAATAAAATGTACGGCAGGAATTTTATGGTGCTAGTGTCGGCCTAACTGCTCAAATCAGAGAAACCTGGAATTGAAAAAATTGTGAAGCCTGTTTATATCTTACAGTCATGGCTTTGGGTATTTTATCATGTTTATAAGTGATGAACTGGTAGTAAACCCACTACAATATAACCAATTTCACTGTCCACTGTTCTTGTTTCTGAGACTCACCTTAAAAGTTATGATAACTTTTATCTTTCGTGTCAAATCTTACCCATAAAATGGTCTTAGTTTAGGAATGGAGGATGTAAAAGGATGTTTTCAGGGATTATCACACCACAGTTGTAATAAGAAACTTTTGTGGAAAAGTCAGCAATTGACTTAGAGTATAAATAGTATGACTGAAACCTCTGTATTAATGTGTAAAAGATGGTGGTGACTTAGACTAAAATATATGAAAACCTAGGTATACGTGTAATAGCACCTAGAAATCATAAACTCAATCGCCTGTAGATAATAAAAGCTACCCGTAAATTTGTCTTAGACCAGGAATAATAAAATCTTCATTGACAAGCTAGGCTGTAAGAAAAACAATGATGTATAACAGATAAATACAAGGAAATTTCCCTTATATTTCCCAAAATTGCTTACGTCTAATTTTGGAGTCGGATACATGGAGGTTGGAGGGAAAAGTTCCATTGTATTCTTTATACATATGTCCTTGGTTTGGAATTTCGGATATGACCTCGTGTAAGAGAACGCGACAACTGAACCTACGAACGAAATTGAAATTTCGCACGTTTCCTTTGCTAATTATTTAAAAATTAATTTTAAAAATCCATTCAAATTCTTTGTTATAACGGATTTGAAATCGGAAACATCAAAGCAAAAGTTTTTATCCGTCCCTTGTTTAAAACTAAGGTTTAATGATTGCATTTTTCATTTTAAGTGTGACACATTTGCTGAATTTGGTTCCAATAAGATTTGAAAATGAAAATCACTTGAAACAAGTGAGACAAGTCGTGCAAAGATTAATGTTGAATACCGAAACGAAACATTGGACTCCAATAATACACATTATTAGGTAGGATAATATTTATTAGATGCATCTAGTGCTGGAATGGACTATATAAGACTTAATTTTATACAATAAACTGTTTTTGACATTGCTGGAACAACACAAAGGATGGGCTCCATAAATAAAAGACAAGAAGGAGGACGTTTCGTATATTGCTTACCATACCACTTCAAAATACCAACTCTGAAAATATTCCATATCAAAGTGGTAGTTTAGTGCTGCATCAAGCCACTGGAAATGTGTGTAGTTGTAGCTCATCATCCATGGTGGTACACAAGCATCAACTAAAATTGGTTTGCTTATGCACTTCTAAAAAGCGACATTGCATGACTGTTTATTCTCCACTATGTCTCTTTCAATTTTATGCTTTCTTTACTTTCTTTTACTCCTCTTTTCCCATTCCTTGCATTTGTTGAAATTGGATTTTGCCAAGAAAAATGGCTCCCACATACGTACGGCATTTTAAAGGAGGATTCCTTCTACTGTTACCATTCTGTCTACCTTTTTACTTGGACTGGCTGAGTAACGGAAAACGGTATTAGAACGTCGCTTACCACGCTTTCCCATGCAGCAAATAACTTTTGCAAATATGAAGCTCATCTCTCCTCTGGTCTAGCATCATTCAAGGTTTAAGAGGACAAAATTGAATTTTTCTGTGTGATAGGGAATAACTAACCCAAATCAGGTTCCAAGCTTTGTGTCATGTGGATATTTCTAAGAAACGTGAAAATAGAATATAAAATAGGTTTAGAAATTCAAGGAAACTGTTGTGTCGTTTTATGGCTTTCCGTCCGTGATCTAACCTCTTCAACTTATTGGTTTAAGCATTTCGAGAAAGGTGGATGCCAATGGGCAACAGAACGTGACACTGACATTTTCTTTTATTTGGGTTTAATCTTTGCTTACAACATATAAACGATGGCATAAAAACATAAAAGATTTTTGTCAACTGTTCAAGTAATTTCTTTCAACAATGTGGGATTTTTTTGTTCGTCTTTTGGAATTCTGGAGTTTCATTTTTCATTCTTACGTATAACGACATAGGTCAACTGGGCCAATGAAATATCATCCCAAGTTTTTACTTTCCTCTTTGTATTCACATATCCGGCCTAGTTGAAGCACCTTTCCTTTGTCTTTCCCTCCTGTAATTGCATTCTCAACATAAAAGAGAAATATTCGCAAGGTTCATGTTTGTACGAAACGATAATATTGAACTATAAAAAGAATGCGAAGCAAAGTAGGAATGCATGGCTTTTAATCAAAGTGTCCCCTTTTACGAAGAAAAATGTACTGATCAAAGGACAAAGAGAAAGTTCACCCCTGAAAGAAGTTGAAAGAGCTCGAAATTAATAAGCCATTATCAGTTGTCGCTGTGATCGTATCTAAATTTGCAGTTACAAATTCTCTAATGTACTTCTCCTTCTCACTTCAGTATTACCACTACAACCATTCAAGATTCTAACGGTCCTCTTCTGGTTAATAAGTCATTTAAAGTAACCGAACCGTTGTTCAATAATATTGTTCAGTGATAACAATTATTTTTTAAAGTGACTTACAGTTTTTGTTTACTAAAAACAGTGTTTAAATGGCAGTCTTAATTATTAATTTACACGACGATTGAAATTTAGAGTTTTGTTGTTTGCTTTTCACTATACCTAAATTAAACCAGGTAAAAGCAGATTTAATGTAGCATGTGATATAATATTCATGAAAGTTATTTCATGTAACCGGATAAAAATTGCAATCAGGTGCAAAACTAATGTGCAGTAGTAAGTTTTGCCGTATACATTCCGCCTTCTGAAGATGACTTACAGTATTAATGATGATGTAGACTTCATAGAAGATAGGCGATAATTACAATGCGCCTTATA